>JAJLSX010000030.1:0-48391 GCA_030567815.1 Ogataea piceae | reverse complement strand
TATACGCATCGCAACATCCAACACAGCTACACCCAACACAGCTGCCTCCACCACCTTTACATCCTGTATCTTTACATGGTTTCAGGGATATTCATAAACCATACTTCAATAAAACTGAGACAAAAACTCACCTACCCCCTTTCCCATCATTAAAATCAGGCATCGCGCCACAAAAATCACTACAAGAACCACCCCAACCTACCCCTTTCCAACATCACGTGGATGCAAATGAAAAACAAGACGAAATAGTTGGCAAAGAAAATACAATAAAGCAGGATAATGTTCGCTCTTCTGAGTCTGATTCATACGATGATGATTCAGATACAGATTCTATAGATGCTAATATGGAGCAAGCAGTGTCTCCATCTTCTTCATCTGATAGAATTCGTTTTCGTTGTAATTTCCCTGGTTGCAGATATAAAGGCACATTCTTATCAAAGGATTATCTGAGAAGACATATCAGGGAACAACATCGTAGAAACAAAGCACATGTTTGTGGTGGTTTAAAAAATGACAATAAAAAATGGGGTTGTGGTAAAAAATTCAATAGGCCATATCAACTAGTTAATCACTGGAAGGGACAAAGATCTTTAAGACGATGTGGTGTTCCAAAAGATGAGTTAGTCAGATATGGAATTGTCTAAATTTATTATCCTTTTCTACAAATGTATAATGCATGGGTATTATACTATCAAGGAATAAGTAACCTTTTTTTTAAAAGGCACATACTTATGTCACACTTTGCAACACGTCTTGGTGTAAGAGACATTCTACAATATATCAAAAATTTCATATGTATCTACGATCACTTCACTATTTTTTTTTTATTCAAAAAAATCACATACATCTATATGTATATATTATATTTACTATATATAACTCACCAAAATAAAAATGCAACCCTTATGCTGACGCATAATATTTGTTAGGATATAATAAAACACTAAGCTAAAAATCTTGTTTCAATTCAAATATGATTCTGTTATTCTGCTTTATAAAAAATTGTGAGATTTCAGCAAACTTTAAAAAATCAAACTCTAAATCTTATTTCCCATTCTGAATAGGCAACGAGACACTATTACTACAGCTGGCAGGAACGCATCAACCCTTGGAGAAGATAACAAGATTAAGCTTCAATCAACTAGGCCAATATCACGGACGATATTTACATTCAAAGCTTGGAATTAGGGCAAATAAAAAGCCAGCCTAGTATTTTTTACACTTCTTGCCTTAACTTTGGGAGAATGCAAATTTCCAAGCCGTGAACACTACGCGTATATGTACATAGGCTTCCATGATATACTTCAACTTTCATTTGTCATTAATCCTCGCTTCCCCCTCCCCTTGTCGCACCTTATCTGCGTGGTACTTTGTTTTTGTTTGCTCCTGAATTTATTTCGTACAGAATAGTATTAAGAACTACAGTAACATGGACTACGAACTTGATTTCAATCCAAGGCAAGTTTGTGGTGAGATAATTTAAATATTTATACACAAGTATATGTATACAAGTAATCAAGATTCAAAGTTTCACAAGCCCATATATACCAATAAGTTATAACATTCTAAAACCATTTCCCAACCCAAATCCCAAAGAGAATTGTTAACAGTTGAAATTAATCCATAGCTAGTCCTCTGCCTGATCTACACGCTAGCTCATTTTATTCCTAGTCTAGATATAATACGTACGACGTCCGTATGTGTACATGCTAAGAGCTTACGGGGTTTGAATATATTCGTACGTGCAATATGGTCGTGCTTCGTGCTTCGTGCTTCGTACTGCTTGCTGCTTGCTACAAAAGAAGTCTTCAGTTAAAACTAGGCAACTGTAAATAAGTAGCACGTACGTACAACGTAATACGTGCTATTTTAATCTGTTTTCCAGGTGAGAATTTTTTAAGATCTCTAGCGGCGATGTGGGAATGAGTGCTTACAAGATCTTGCTTAAAGTTATAGCCACGTTATATATAGTAATTTTATACCTAGGTATTTATGAATGACTAAATAATAATTATATGTATTATATATAATGATATATTATAATAAAAATGGTAATTGTTTGTCTGCTACATGGCCACATCTAAAGCTCTACCGTTTTATTAAACTGTGGTAACTACATTTGGGTACATTCTTTATACAAATCTACTTTTTTAAGATCTTTCACGGCACAAGGCGCAGATAATGGGACGCGAAAATTTGCTAAATCTCCTGGTACCAGGGTTTTCTTGGCTTTGGTATTAACCTCCCTTCAATATGTACAAAATTGTACGTACGCACGTTAAATATACAATTATGCCTTGGAAAGACTAAATTTGGAATAAGCTACCGTAATAGAAGCAGAAAGAATTTTACTCACCAGAGCCTAGAAGTGGCTATTGACTAAATTTATAGTTAACGTTTTTTTCTTTCTCTGTAATAAATAAAAAAAATCGTTTCTTTTTTTTTCGATACTGTAGTACTCGCTTCGATCGATTATTATGTCTTTCATGGATTTTAATTTTCCCTCGCGATCGATTGATCTGTACGTACGTTATATTAATGATCGATCGATCGATCGATCCAACTGCCGTATATATACGCGAGTAAAACATTTCCAATATATTATTATCTATAACAACGGAAAATTTTTTCAAAATAATTCGATACATATCATTATCATACACTTATAGAAAGGCAAAGGGAATTATTTTAAATGATAATCTAAGCGAATATAGCGAGGTGAACACAAGAAAACCGTCAGTTACTTATTAAAAATATTTCAACTAGTAACTTACTTAATAAACGCATATCGTTTTATATAAGCTGTGTTACAAAATAAATCAACGTACAGGCACCCCTATTGTACGTGCAAAATTGGTGCACGTTGAGTATACTAGTATTTGCGGGGCTCTTCAGTGGAAAAGAAAATTATATTCATGTCAATTATAAGTAATATTACAATGCGGCTACTCACACATTATAATAATTTAATTAGAACGTTGTCTCACTGTATATAATTACTTACAATCTGTAAGTTTGAGAAATGCGGTCTTTTGTGGGAATTTAATGTTTTGGAAAATGAATATGTTCCAGTTGTATAGCTATACTAGTTTATAACATTTTATATATATATATATGATATACATCTTTGTATGTTATAGACAGTGTTTATATCCAATAGTAAGTACAAACTTAAAAAAAAAATCAACCTACAATAGTTTTTTTTTCATATATATTATGTAGTTCCACCTGTACATTCTTTCTTACGTACTTTACTCTACATGATTTATTCATGCTCAACAGTATAATATAATGTTCTATAGTAAACCGGAAAACACAATTTGCTTTTAATCACCAACTAGTAATGAGCATGGAATAATTACACTGTTATTCTATTATATGCACTAGACACGAAAATTGAAAAAATAGTGCCGTATGTTTCAAGACGATCTGCGATAGCTGCCTCTAAAATAATTTTCTTTAGATAAAGTTTGTGTGAATCGGCATAGCAATATAGATATATCTGATATATATAATATATATTATATATATAGCTATATCTTCTATTTGAGTATGTATGTGTACGTATTTAATACTTGGATATATAATTATTGTATATAAATATGTACCAGACCTGCCAGGATCTAAGTATTTTTAAAATTTTTAAATATTGTACTACGGCTTGCATAGTACGTATATACTATATACTATATA
Organism: Ogataea piceae; assembly: GCA_030567815.1. NCBI lineage: Eukaryota > Fungi > Ascomycota > Pichiomycetes > Pichiales > Pichiaceae > Ogataea > Ogataea piceae. The sequence goes on along the minus strand of JAJLSX010000030.1, from coordinate 44,698 downwards.
CTATATACTAGATATTATATAATATATATATGTATATATATGTAGTAGCGATGCTTTGCTAAATGTAATATTTTGAGTAGATAGGACGATTCATACTGTAAATTATCTAGCCAGCCTTAAAGCACACGAAATATTGTAGAAAGAGAAAAGGAAGAAATTTATAATACACATGCAATTATTCAACCGCCCACATTATACCACCACCTAAAGCTAATGTTTTCTTACTGCAAGATGTTTCAAGTTGTGTACGTATAGTTTGTATCAATAGTCATTGGTGAGTTGAACTTGTGGTAAAAAGTTGTGTGAGTGAAAGTGTGGACGTACACGAGATGAAAAAGTCCAGACCGATTGTTTATTTGTATACGTATACGTACATACGTAAATGAGCCTGAGTCCCTACAAAAGTACCCTAATCCAGAAGTGCCTGATGAGCATATGGCCCTCCATATATATCTATACAATTATAAGCATCTATCTGAGGGCACAATGTCTCGCCAATTTTGTTTTCCTTTTACGTCATGGCAAGAGCAAAACGGTATATACATATTATCAACTAAAAGTACGTATTCTGTCATATATATACATTGATTATGCTACTTATGCGAGAATTATATACAATTATTATTTTTTGAATTAGTTCAGATCCAAGATCTGAACATTACAAAGATAAATTGAGCTTTGACGAACAGCTGTATTCTTATGGTCATAAATATAATTTCAATTTTCAACTTGAAGAGTACTTTCATATGGCTTGTAAACATAAATACCAAAAGCAAATAGTATCTACTCTGGTTTTAAGAGATAAAGTTTATTTCCTACTACCTAGTCACGGTTGATTTTTCTATAATCATTTACACGGTATAGAATTTCCATTTTTCCCACTCTCCCACTTTCCCATAGGCCCCCTCGTTACTTTTTTAATTTTTTTTTTTTAGGAAAAAAAAAATTTGTCAATCGAAGTAATAAATTTCTTGATTACTGGTCTATTATTTAATAATTTGTAGGTAGAAATCTTATTTTCTATAAATTACCTAATGATAATTAGTTTCCCAGCCGTTGAACTAAGAAAATCCCTATAAATGGTTTCCTGTGAGAAAATTTTCGAATGAATCAAACTTCGTGAGAGGGTAGCAAGGCTCAATGGTACAGAGAGAAATAATAAAATACCAAGTAACACGAACCTTCGTTAAATGGCAAATTTACCCTAAACTAATATAGGGTTTAAATATTTTAAAACCTGGCTACCATTAGTTTTCCTTATACATATATATGATGATGATGATGATAATAATAAAGGACTACATTTTCTGGTAAGTTATATGGTTAAAAGCTTTAGAGGATCATATACATATAATAAATAATTATACAGTCATGTTTATCTGTCGGTAGCTTTGAAAAAAAATCCATAATTCTCCATTAGGTCTTTTAGTTATAGTTGGTGTTTGCTATATATCTCACCACTTGATATATATATGTTATATTGTTCTACTAAATCACAATGCGAGGAATAGCTGACAGCAAAATGTGTATCTGTGTTGATTTTTCAAAATCTATAGGAAAATTTATCTTAGGTTTATAAAACAGACCTGTCATGTTTACATTTTTAACATAGATCGATAGATCATATATACAAAGACAAGCCATCTTTTTGATTTTTAATGCTATTTAAGTATAAATAGACCCAATGGTTGCCTTTATTCTTTGAATTTGGAAGTCAAGTTTAAATCTTGTTTGACATCTATCATTCAAAATGGACTCCTCTGACTATACAGCTGGAATGTTTGGTGTTATTTCTGTAACATCAGGCCTAGACTATGCTGAGCAATCAAACATTTTATTTACTGATGCTGTTACAGGTGAGTGTACCAATACATATTCCCCTGGTTCAGAGTTGTTTCCAAATCCAAATAACAATAATTGCACCATGGTTGGTGATCAAGAATCATTTAACCAAGATGGCAATTTAAACAGAAATTTTATTTTTCCTAAGCTAAAAAGTTCAAATACGGCTAACACATTGGACACTGGTAGAAAGTACTACGACATTCTTGGTTCCTTCTCTGACTTTGAGAATTTCAAGAAAATAACAAGAGCAGGCTTTGTTAAATCGCAATACTTCTATAACGCATTGTTGTCAGTTACATCCCCTTTGAATATTAAGCAAATGGAGTGGTTAGAAAAGAATGAAGTTAAAATCAAGAACATTAAAAGTAAGAGAAGATTCTGTCGCTTTGTCTCTAGACAGTATTCATCAGGGTATCAAAGAAATACTAGAAATTTTACTAACTCGTTTGCAAAGAGGAAAGAGATGAATAACAGATATTTCCATGCTAAAACACTTTGCACTGGTGAGACCATTTCAACGACGAATAAAACATTTTTAGAAGTTAAAAATTCTGTGAAAGAAGTTCACATTTCTCATGGTATCTCAAGCAGCTCATCTGTCAAACTTACTGCTACAAGCTCTCAAAAAACATATCAAAATGGAATTTTATCAGCTGTTACTTCAATCTATACTTTTATTATGAAGTGGCTTTTTGCCAATGCTGTCACAGCTACAATTATGTATGTATTACTCTGGTACTATATCGATGAAAGGGGTATTGCATATTACAATTCTATTAAAGCAATCGGCTCAATAATGATACTTGACTACTTGCATAACAAGAATTAGTGTATTTTTTGTTGTGCTTTTTTTTTTTTTTTGTTTTGGAAGCCATCGCTGCTATATTATTTGTTCATCTTGTCTCAAAGCCACAAGGGTGCATACATGCCTTTTATTTTTCAGTTTCCATTTGAGTTTCTATTTATTCTCTATATTTTTTTCAGGGGTTATTTATTCTCTTCCAAAAAGCCAGTACTTACTGTTTGACTCCTATTACTATTTTGATATTATATTATTTTGTTTTTATTTTCAAAAAGTGACAAACTTTGTAATGTAACAATTCAAACTTTAGTAAACAAAATCTTGTAAATTTCTTAGTCGGGGAATTATAGAGTATATCAAAAATATTACATAATCAATTATGTAATCTGAAATTGCTGAAAATCTGCCACGCCCACGTACTTTTTTATGTGTTTTATGTTTTTTTCTTTTTTTAATTAAGAAGAGGAAACGGAAACATAGCTTCATCTGTACAAAATAATAATAATAACAGAGAAGTATATCTGAATTATTTATTTGTTTTTATTATTGTTTTTTATATACATTTATTGACATCCATACAGTGATAGTGTGTCGTTAAGATCTTGAAATATTATACAATGGCTCCATCGTCACTTAAAACCTTCATTAAAGCTGTAAGAAACAGCAAAACAATTGCTGCTGAACGTGCCACTATTCGTAAAGAAAGTGCTAAGATTAGAACAGCGTTTAGAGATATTCATTTAGATGACGCTTCAAGAAGAATCAACATTTCCAAATTACTGTATTTATACATCTTAGGTGAACCTACTTATTTTGGACAAGTTGAATGTTTAAAATTATTAGCATCAAATGCATTTTCAAGTAAAAGATTAGGTTATATGGCAACCATGTTGATCTTAGATGAAAATCAAGAGGTTTTAACTTTATTAACCAATTCATTGGATAATGACATGAAAAGTTCTAATCAATTTATTGCAGGTTTAGCATTAGTCACACTGGGTAATATAGCATCACCAGAATTAGCCAGAGATTTATATACCAATGTTGAAACATTACTTGGTGGTTCTAATTCTTACTTAAGAAAAAAGGCGGCTATTGTGGCAGCTAAACTAATTGATAAAGATCCTGATTTATCAGAAATTTTCTTACCAAGAGTGGCAAATTTACTCAACGAGAAATCACATGGTGTTTTACTTGGTGCATTACATCTAATGAGATCAATTTTTGAAAATGATGAAACTTCTCATGAAGCATTGAGAGTTCAAATACCTAAATTATTGGCCCACTTAAGAATTTTAATATCTACAAATTATTCACCTGAATATGATGTTAAAGGATTCCCTGATCCATTCTTATATGTCTCATTATTACATACATTAAGATTATTATTAGCTAATCAAGAAAGTGATCCAAATTTAGAAACATTAAATGATTTAATTACACAAACATGTTCAATTGCAAATACTTCTAAAGGATCATGTTCATCTGTCTTGTATGAAACTGTTCAAACAATTTTCATGATCAACTCTGATTCTTCTTTGAAAGTTTTAGGAATTAATATATTGAGTGAATTTTTAACTAAAAAGGATAACAACGCTAGATACGTTGCATTAAATACTTTATTAAATGTTATCAATTATGAACCATTAGCTGTTCAAAGACATAGACAAACTGTTGTTAGTTGTTTACAAGATGGTGATATCTCGATTCGTCGTAGAGCTTTAGAATTAACATTTGCCATTATGAATGAACAAAACATTAGAGTTTTAACTAAAGAATTAATAACTTTCTTAAACAATTTTGATGATGAATTGAAACCATATATTACAACTCAGTTAACCATTGCTTGTAACAAGTATAGTCCGAATCTGAAATGGCATTTTGAAACATTAATATCATTATTAACATCTGTTGGAAATTATTTTTCAAGTGATATTTTATCTAATATATTAGCCTTAGTTATGCAAAATGAAGATCTTGAATTGACTAAATTTTTAGTTATTGAATTAATAAAGGCAAGTTTATCATCTCACAATCAATTTGGTTTAGCATTAGTTACAGCATGGTGTATTGGTGAATATGGTAATTTAGTATTAGGATCAACTTATGAAAATGTTTTGAAAAGGCAAGAGGTTATTGATGAATTATTACTAGTTAAACTATTGGAAATTTTCTTAAATATTTCAACATTTGATATTACAGATCAAGAAAATCAAATTAAAATATACACATCAACATCAGCATTAAAATTATCGTCTAAATTCACAGAAGCTGGAAATATTGAAACTTTAAGAAATATTATAAATTCATTGAAAAGTGATTCTAATTTAGAAATTCAAATTAGAGCTATTGAATATAGTCAAATATTTGGACAACCAACTGCTATAAAGAAAGGTTTATTAGAAAAAATGCCACCACCACCAGTTAGAATGCACGAGGGAATTGCATTAGTTACTAGAGTTTCCAGTACTACTAATAAAAGCAGCAAACCTGCTGCTAAAGCTGGTAATTTATTATTAGATTTATTAGGAGATGATGAAATGCTAACAGAAAATAACAATTCAAAATTCGGATTAGAAGGTAAAGCTTCCAATAAAGAAACAACACTTGATTTATTATCTGATATTTTCGGAAGTAGTAGTCTAACAAGTCCAGCAGTTACAAACTCAACTCCAGTTTCAAATCCAAAGAATGCAGATATTATGAATCTATTTGGATCATCCACATCTACACCAATTAATGATACTACTACTAGTAGTACTACTACAAAACCAGAGCCAGTACAACAATCAGTTACAATTATACCTGCATTTAGTGATTCTGATATTTCAATTGGATTTATTTCTAAAGAAGTTGGTAATGGATCAGCAAATTTAGATATTATTGTTAGTAATATTGCAAATGGTAAAACGATAACAAGTATTAATGTTTTATGTGCCGTTACCAAACAACAAAAATTACAACTATCGCCAATTTCTAAAAATACATTAAATCAAGGAGATTCTGCTTCATTAGGAGTTAAGATTACTGGTAATCCAGGCGCTAAGATTAAGATTAGAGTTAAATTAGGATATCTTGTTGATGGTGAAAATGTCTCTAGACAATTTGACTTTGCTGGAATTTCAAAAACTTTGTAATATATAAAATTAAAATGAAAGAAAGATATAGACTTTATATATAGATTATATAACCCAAATTTAGATTATGTAATAAATAAACGGAATATATATGATTATATAATCATTTAATGAAATGAAATGGCAAAATTCCTCGCAAAAAAAAAAGAAAAATTCAGAGCGTTGAAAATGAAAGATTGCGCCCTCCTTTCAAAATCATGGAATTTCCTTAAAAAAAAATTAATAAAATATACAAACAAAGTTTTTGCCTAGAATGTGTGGATAACATTATATATATACTTTAATTGGTTTTTCTTCCCTTTTTTTTTCCTTTTTCTTTCTTCCTTTCTTTCTCTATTTCTTTATAACATTTATCTTATAAATTGAATAAATACTAGATTAAACAATGGATTTCGCTAAAATTCAATCTCAAGCTCAAAGCTTCTTTGCCAATATTGATTCTGTAAGTATTATTTTTACTTTTTTGATTTTTGTTACAATTTTTTACAATTTCTCTATAGATAACTAGTTTTACTAACATCAATTGGAATTTTTATTATAGCAAACTAAAGGTTATACCGCTTTAGATCAATTTGAATCCAAGACTAAATTACCAAGATCTTATGCCGTTTTAGGATCAGGTGCATTCTACTTATTACTTGTCTTTTTAAACATTGGTGGTATTGGTCAATTATTATCAAACATTGCCGGTTTTGTTGTTCCAGGTTACTTATCATTAAAAGCTTTAAAGACTTCAAACACTAAAGATGATACTCAATTATTAACTTACTGGGTTGTTTTTGCAGGTTTAAATGTTATTGAATTCTGGTCAAAGGCTATCTTATACTGGGTTCCATCATATTTCTTAATTAAGACTTTATTCTTATTATACTTATCATTACCACAATACAATGGTGCTACTTTAATTTACCAAAAGGCAATTAAGCCATTAAGTGATAAATATATCTCATCTGGTGCTGAAACTGGACCAGCTAGTGACTTATTAAACAAGGTTCAAGAAAAGAGTGAATAAATAAATAGACAAAAGAAAGAAATTGAAAAGGCAAAAACGTATTCCTCTCTCCTTTGTATTGTATTGTATCATATTGAATATTTGACAAGGATGTTTTATTTCTTTTCCTTTTTCTTCTTCGTCACTTGATTGCTAAATTGTTATATAGTTTGTTTGAATATAAACTATATGAGTATATCAAACATTTCTACTAAGTTTATCTTTTATTTTTCTCTTATATCTATCTAGCCCTTGGTATTTTATTTTTTATTTTTTTGTGGTTTTATTATATATTTATCTATTCTTATGTGCAAGAATCTAAATTTGATAATTACAGTAAATGTATGTATATAGTATATAGTATATAATATATATGTATGTATGTGTATATATATACAAAATTCTTATCACCTATCTATAACCCCATATCATCTTCCCCCTTAATAATTGCATAAATTATAGTATATAAGGAGAATGGAGATTAGCAAATGTGACTTAGTCCCGGACTTGTACTTGTACATATATATATGTACATATATACGTACGTACGTACGTACGTAAATATATATATAGACGTAAATTGATATGGAGTACACGTATGCGTAGTATACGTATATGTGGTGAACTGTCATATTTAAATCGTGTAATTACATAATATTAAACGTACACGTACATTGACGGAGAAAATGGTAACGTATAGTAAGAAATCGGAAGTTTATTATATAATAAATTATGTAAATAATTAATACCCGTTGTATTAAACAAAGAGCTATCGATTATCAATAGAAAACAATTTCATAAAACATAATAATAAACCATTCATGAAATAACATAAGTGGCGTTCATGAATAAATGAATCAGAGAATATACACAATTCCTAATACATACGGCAGTATTGTATATATATATCCATTTACCCAATTATATAAACATAATTCTAGAATATATATCATATATTGCACACTGTACTAAAGATTAAAATATATAATTATATAATCATATCACCATATACCATATACCATATATACCATATGCTATTTAACATCTGACATATGACATATATATCATCAATATTGAATATATTAAACTTTTATATTAAAAAATGGGCTAGAGGAGATAATTCTTCTCTTCTTCTTCTCTTTAAACGAAAATTTTCTTTTCTTTTTGTTGTTTCTTTGTCTTTTGTAATACGAAAAACCGGTAAAATGGAGCTTTTCTTAGGATTTTATTTCCCCACAAAATATAAAAAAAAAAATTATATGAGGGCACAGGCCGTACGTACACCATGCCCGACTACAGTACGTTGTAATTTTTTTTTGAAAATTATTGATTGACCATGCTGAATATACAATTTAAGCCGGTGAATATATAGGTACACCCCCCGTATTGCTAAATTAAAACGTAGTACTACTACTACTACTACTATATAATATATATGTGGTGTTGTGGTATTGTGATATACTGTTTTAAAATAGCACCCGGTGCGGCTGTCCCATTATCCCGGAGCAAAAATAAAAAATTATCTGTTGAGGGAAAAAAGAAAAACTCTTTTAAACAAAGGGAAACAATTGGCGTTAAGGAGCCAATTTTATGTTGTTCAAAGTACAGTTTATGACTCTGAAATTGATATATGTAATTGAAACGGAGACAAGAAGAAGATGAAGAAGGGGACATCTGGAGAAGTTTTAGAGATGAGTTTAAGGAATGTCTCCGGGAGCTTGGTCAATTGGTATATATATCTAGGTAAATCCCTCTTTTATTATGGGTAGTTGATATGTGTATATATATATATATATATATATATTATATTATACTATATTATATTATATTATACTATATTATACTATATATTAGTTATTACTATTATTACTACATTTATTTTATTGCAAAATGGCTCCTACTGCTGTTGATTTACATAGAGAATACCAGGACAATCTGGTTAAAGAAGATAAAGGATTTTCTAAACAAGTTAGAAAAGATTCTGTTGTTGCCACTTTAGGATTAGACCCTGAAGCTTCAATTCATTACAATTCATCTGTTCCAATCTTATATGAAGATGCTTTAAAAGAAAAAGGTACTACAATTTCATCTTCAGGTTCATTAATTGCATATTCAGGTTCTAAAACTGGTAGATCACCAAAGGATAAAAGAATTGTTGATGAAGAAACATCATCCGAACATATTTGGTGGGGACCAGTTAATAAAAAAGTTGATGAACAAACTTGGAAAATTTCTAAAAGTAGAGCAATTGATTATTTAAGAACTAGAGAAAAAGTTTATGTTATTGATGCTTTTGCAGGTTGGGATCCAAGATATAGAATTAAAGTTAGAATTGTTTGTGCTAGAGCTTATCATGCATTATTTATGAAAAATATGCTTATTAAACCAACACTTGAAGAATTAAAAAATTTTGGTGAACCAGATTTTACCATTTGGAATGCAGGTAAATTCCCAGCTAATGTTTTCACTAAAGGTATGACATCTTCCACTTCAGTTGAAATTAATTTTAAAGATATGGAGATGGTTATATTAGGTACTGAATATGCAGGTGAAATGAAAAAAGGTATTTTCACAGTTATGTTTTATTTAATGCCAATTAAACATAAAATTTTAACTTTACATTCATCTGCAAATCAAGGTGTTAAAGATGGTGATGTTACATTATTTTTCGGTTTATCAGGTACTGGTAAAACAACTTTAAGTGCCGATCCAAATAGAAAATTAATTGGTGATGATGAACATTGTTGGTCTGATCATGGTGTTTTCAATATTGAAGGTGGTTGTTATGCCAAATGTTTAGATTTATCAGCTGAAAAGGAACCTGAAATTTTCAATGCAATTAGATTTGGTTCAGTTTTAGAAAATGTTATTTATGATCCAGTTACAAGATTAGTTGATTATGAAAATTCAGAAATTACTGAAAATACTAGATGTGCTTATCCAATTGAATATATCCCATCTGCTAAAATTCCATGTCTTGCAGATTCTCATCCTAAAAATATTGTCTTGTTAACTTGTGATGCTAGAGGTGTCTTACCACCAGTTTCTAAATTGACAAATTCTCAAGTTATGTATCATTTCATTTCTGGTTATACCTCTAAGATGGCTGGTACTGAAATGGGTGTTACTGAACCTGAAGCTACATTCTCTGCTTGTTTTGGTCAACCATTCTTAGTTTTACATCCAATGAAGTATGCTCAACAATTATCAGATAAAATGACTGAACATAGTGCAACTGCTTGGTTATTAAATACTGGTTGGACTGGTCAATCTGCTGCTAAAGGTGGTAAAAGATGTCCTTTGAAATATACTAGAGCCATTTTAGATGCCATCCATTCAGGTGAATTAAATGATGTCGAATTTGAAACTTACCCAACATTTGGTTTACAAATTCCAAAGACTTGTCCTGGTGTTCCAAGTTCATTATTGAATCCTTCTAAAAATTGGAGTTTAGGTAATACCGATTTCAATACTGAAGTTACCAATTTAGCTCAATTATTTATGGAAAATTTTGAAAAATATTCCGCAAATTGTACAGAAGAAGTTAAGGCTGCTGGACCTGCTTTATAATTGGTTTTCTATCTATCTATCTATCTGTCTGTCTATCTGTCTATAATTCTTTTATGTTCTTTGATGTCTTTGTTATTCTTTCTTACTGTTTTCTTTTTTTTTCTTGGCTTTCAATTCACTTTTACTATGCTGCATATTATTCCTAGGGTTCATATTCTTTTCTTTTTGTTTCTTTCTTTCTTTTATCACTTCAAATATATTCCATTTATTCTTATACTTATATAAAAAAAATCTAACATAAAATTAAAACTATATAAATGGTCCAGTTAATCTGCCATTGATAACTTTATTGACTGAAGGTATGGCTTCCTCTTTAATGGAAATTTCAGAGTCTGCAAATCTACTATGGAATTCATTTATTAATTTAGCCAATGGATCAGCATACCATCTAGTGTTATTCCAGGTGAACCAACCTAAATGACCACCTAAAGATGTAGCAATTAAGGTGAGGTATGGATTCAAGATGGTTTCTCTAAATGGTATAGCTATCTTAGAACCTCCCACGATTGGATCATCTTCTGAACTCATTATAATAGTTGGAGTTTTGATACCAAATATTCTTTGAATTGATGAACCTTGGCGGTAGTATTCAAATGCACAATTGAATCCAAATAATCTCGATGTGAAGTAATCGTCGAAATCACTCAATTTGTAAATTGAATTGAAATCTTCTTCAAATGCTTTCAAAAAGATAGGATTTTCTTTCAATTCTTCGTAATGTGTAACCAATAATTGTTTCAATGGAACTGTCATTATTGGAGAGTAAATGTTTCTTGAAATCAATCCAGTTTCGAATAGGTGAGAAGAGTAGATCAAATCCCATGGATTGGCCAGCACACAGGCTAGTTTCAATTTAGAATTTTCACCTGTTTGACCCAAGTAATTCGCCAAGATTGAAGCACCTAAACTGAATCCAATTGCATAGATCGGTCTATTTGGATATAATTCGGTCAAATGATCAACTGAATAACTGAAATCATCGGTCCATAATCCATTGAACAGAACTGGTGCAGTAAGCTTTGTATTACCACAACCACGAGAGTTTAAAACATAACATTCAAATCCAAATTTTTGGGATAGTCTACTAAATAAGCATCTAACATAAGCTTCAGCTGATGATCCTGATAATCCGTGTAATGCAATGATAAGAGGTTTATTGTCATCGGATTTCAGATTTCTCAATTCTGACTTGGTGAAGTATCTTGTATTTTCAGTTATCTTAGAAGTTTGTCCCTCTGGTGTATCATTTGGTTGATTGACAATAGAGCTATACAGAGCTTTAGAAACCACACGGTCTAAAGATCCAGATCCACCATCTGGATAGGTTAAAATTTCTCTTGCGAAATATAATCTGTCCGATCTTTTGAAATTACGAATACCTGCAAACATTGTATGGAAATGACCATTTATTAAGAAAGGATTGAATAATGCACGTGCATTGTGTCTAAATTCAGGTATACACTCATTTATTAAGCCAGGTATTGTATTCACTTTCTCACCCTCTGTTGTTGAGTTTCCAGTGAATGTGATAGGATCTATTGGTACCACTAGTTTAACTTTGTTAATGAAGCTAATTGATCTAACAGCCTTATAAAAAGCATACAGTATAAAGAAATATGCCAATAAATAAACCCAAAGTGGAGCCCATAGTAATGAAACTTGAACCAAATGATGGTACTTTATAAGATTCGGATTCACAGCATTGAGTGAATCAAACAAGAATTGATCTATAACTCTGGAAGATATCATTGTTAATTCACCAATTTTCAACGCTATACTTTCCCTTGGATTTTATATCAGTGAATCTGAATTTCTCTTGTAAATATATTATTTTTCACTCTTTGTATAATAATAAAATTTCGTTGTCTTTGCTACTTTTTCTTTTTTCTTTTTTTTTTTTTTGGTGTCTTTTTCTGTTATATATGTAAAATTTTGAGATGCGCCGATTTTCGGCAACTTCCATTCATTTAAGATTTCGGGACGGATCAAATCTATTTAAATTCACCAATTAGCAATTGTTTTTGATGATTGGGTAATGTTACTAGACGTCTGACGGTATAAACAAAAAACAGGAATTAACCTATCCATGACAGTTCTGTAGAACTGTGATTGATAAGACGGGAAGGGAAAAAAAAAATTATTCTTTCAACTTATGAAGTTGATTGAAAAAAATAAGACTCCTCATCAGGGGCTCGAACCCTGGACATTTCGGTCGACTTCATGAAACTGAGAATCCTTAAAAGCCGAACGCTCTACCAACTGAGCTAATAAGGATGGAGCTTGCAACTTTTGCCTTGTCGGTAATAATGAACTTCGTAAAATAAAAGTATTTAGTACTTGTTTATAATCTGATAGTCAGATTTTGAAATTCTCATATGACTAAAACTAAGTATGTTTGAGGTTTTGAATATAGTCTTAAATGAATTTTTAGGATTTCTTTTGTCTTTCTACCTATTTATTTTGGAGATTTGAAGTTTCTGTCCATTTTTATAGTCATAAATGTTTAAGAAGACGCTTATTTCTGGAAATGATTTAAATCTGAGCAAGTTTAAATATCTTGTGAATTTAATTATATCTAGTTTAAGTTATCTAATATTAATTGGAATGTTGTATATTGATTGGAATAAACCATATAAACTTAAAAAAAGGATATGGGGTAGTTGTTTAAGTTAATAGTCTAATATACGAGATAAGTAATTACCATTACTAATGAAAGCTACAATAAGTTTTATCAATTAAGGTATAATTTATAATATACAAATAGCTATATACAAACAGAATATACACGCTTACAAACTCTCTCTTTCAGGTGGAGTAATTTCATGAATATGAACCGAGTCACTATCTAAACCTTCAATTTGGGTAATTTGCAAAGGAGTGATGAAAATTGTTTGTGTCTTTGGATTTTCGCTGACTTTCCTCAAAATCAATTTCAATGCCAAACGTCTATTAATTTGATCCATAAACACATCAAATTCATCTAATCCTCTAACTTTGGATTGCATTGGTTTCCAAATGGCCAATAAGAATGCAATTTGAGCAAATGATTTTTCACCACCTGAGAATGATTCAACATTTCTTAAATTTTCAGTTGGTTTAGTTGAAACTTTTAAAGTTAATTTTGCCTTACTAAAATCAAAATCAATCTTACCAGTGAAACCTCTCAATTTCAATGCTGTTTCAAATACATGGTTCACTTCTTGAATTAGTAAACTTGCAGTGGATGTCAAGTTTTCAAGTCTAGCATGTAAAGAAGAGGCCAAGTTATTATGTAGACTCACTGATAGCTCATACTTTGCTTTTACATCGTTGTAGTTATCACGGGACTGAATAACATTTAATTTAGCCTGTTCTCTACTAATACCAACTTCTTCTTCTATATGTGCCAAACTTCTAGCAATGGCTTCAATATCTTTGTCAAGTTTTTCAATTGAGTCACCTTCTTTCAAATCAGCTTGTTCTTTACTACAGTGCGATTCTGCAGTAGCAATCAATTCATTCAAAACAGGCGGTAAGTCTTCTTTAACAAATTTCTCTAATTTTTCAACTTCAGTTTTATATTTATTCATGTTGATGGAATGGAAATTTAGGTATTCACGACATTCTTCAATTATATTGGTGAAATTTGTAATATCAGTTAAATAAGCTGCCTTTTCATTCACCAATTCCGTTCTAGCATGTGAAATTTCAGAAAACTTTTCTTTCAATGATTCATACACTGTTCTATGTTCTTGTTCTTCCTTTTTAAATACTTGAATAGCTTGAATAGACACTTGAATTTGATCTTCATATGATTTATAATCATCTTCATATGATTCTAAGGTACCAGTACCACTTTCAAGTTCTTCTAATTTACTATCAACTTTACTGATTGCCTTTTTCAATGAGTTATTTCTTGATCTTATCTCTTCAATCTCTTTTTGAACTTTTTTCATCTCACTATTAATATCGTCACTTTTAATTTTTCTCTCAGATTCGAATTTTCTTAGTCTGAGTCTAGATTCATGTAAATCTTTTTGAATTCTTTCCAACGGATTTTCAGAACTTCCAACTTTATGTAATCTAACAGGTTGATTTCTACTTGTATCTAATCTTCTCACAGGATCTGTTTGTAAAGCACCATTTCTCTTTGTTAATCTAATTGCCCCTTGATCCACCAAACAAATGACTGATGAAATTTTATTTTCACGATCATTTAAAAGAACATTTTGTGCAGTAACTCTATCTTCAATTAGTAATGTACTTTGAATTTTGTTAGCATCAACTAGTATACATTCTATATTTCTATCTTCAAATACTAAAACATCTAACATTTTCAAATAATTAGTACGTGGAATAGTTTGTGAATAATTGAAAATTTCAGGTTTTCTAACTGTTATTTCACTATTAACTCTAAATTGTTTCATTTTGTTTCTTAACAATGTAGCATCTGCAAAATTTTCAACAACAAAAGATTGTAACTGACGTTGAAGATAAGTTTCCAGAATCCAACTCCATTTATCATATTCAGATTTAAGTGAAACTTCAAGACCTAGTGGACCTGTAATTTTACCTGTAAATTTATTAGATCTATTATTATTGATATCTCTTAAAAGTGCTGCATGACTAGATCCGAATTCATCAATACGACTACTTTCTTTATTTTGAAATCTTACTTCAGATCTCTCCAGTTCTTGAATTCTAGAAGATAATTCTTTTATATTGTCTTGATAATTTCTATTAAGTTGATCTCTCTCAGTTTGGAAACTTTCAATTTTTTTAGTGAATCTTCCCATTTCAATTATATTAGATTCAAGTTCATCGTTTCTTTTCTGTTTGGCACTTTGAAATTTTTCAAATGAATCACCTGTAATATTAGCCAATCTTTTCTTTTCTTGTTCAATTTTTCTTTCAATTTCCTTAATATCTTTATGACTACTAGTCAATTCATTTTCAACTGCTTTGATTGATGTTTGAGTTTTTTTAATAATTTTTTGTTCATCTTGAACACGTTCTCTAGTTTCAACTCTTTGATCTTCTTTAATATTAATTTCAGATGACATTGATTCAATTTTTTCATTCAATTCATTAATTTTTGATTCATAGTCATTAATTCTTAAATTTCTTTCAGCTGCTTCATGTTCTGCCTCTTTAATTTTGAATTTACGTTCTTCTAAAAGTTTTGAAGCTCTAACAGATTGATCTTGCTTTTCAAGAACTTCTAACCATAATCTTTTACCCGATAAAATATCCTGTCTTTTTTTAAATTCATCAGAATTTTTGAAAAAACCCCATGTTTTCAATGAAGATTTTAAAGAAGATTTTGATTGAATTAAAAATTCTTCATCTTTTTGAATCTTGTGTCTAATTTCATTCAAATCATTTTGTAATCCACTAACATTATCAAAAGTCTCTTGTAATCTAGTACCTTCCATAAAATATTTAAATTTTCCTTCATCTGTCGAATGGGCTAAAAATGTTTTAGCTTCAGTTTGAGTTAATATAGTCATTGGATTTGCAATTGTTATACCATAATATTCTAAAATTTCATCTATCGTTTGCTTTTTAGTTGATCTAATCTTACCTCTAGAATCTTTGATACTACAAGACGGGCTCCCATCAATTTTTAATACTCTTTCAATGGTAATTTTTTTACCATACTCTTCAAATTTATAAGCTTCTGGACCTTCATTTTTAAATGTAACAATGGCTCTAGCAACATTTTTACCATGCATTATAAGTCCTTTCAATGAATTACCACGATCCGTATCACTTGCCTTGGCACCAAGTGCCACCGAAATACCAGTTAAAACTGCAGATTTACCTGACCCATTTCTACCAATGATAAAATTTGTCTGCTCACCAAATTCAAGACTAAATGCTGAGTGACACATAAAATTGAAAAGCTCAAGTTTTAATATAATACCAGCTTTAGCTGGTGAATCGTCTGCCGAGTCTAATGATGATGATCCATTGCTATGATTAACTTGAGTCATGACTCCAATTGTTCTTCTCTTCTTCAATTGCCTGGTAACATTTTGAGTAAATTGGGTATTAATATCAAGTTGGGATTCATCAACGTGTATATCAGGAGTTTGCTCTATCTCAAAATCATCAACTAAAAGTCTATCTTTCCCAACACTCTCATCGTTATTGCCACTTGAAACTTGTGAAGATGGTGGTGAAGGTGAACGCGTTAGTGAGGATTTGTTAATAGATGATTCAGAATCCGTCTCTAACTCTGAAGCATTCCTCTTGTAACCACCCATAATTTTGTCTCAGTTTCCTTAGTTTTAATAAACAAACCAAAGACTCTACAGATACTTAAAAAAGGAATATATATACAGATAAAAGTTAAAACAAAATAAAATCAAAATTGATTTGATTTGATTTTAAAATAAACATTTGCCGCAAACGGTGAAACAAAGAAAACAAAAATTTTTTTTTTAAGAGAAAAAAAAAAACACGCTTTAATTCCACATCTCTGCACCATTTCTATTTCTGAAAATTTCCAAAATTTTGACGTTTTGATTTTTCCATTTAAAATTTGTGATTTTTTCCACTTTTTATTCGTCATTTTACTTAAATTTATTGAAGGTTGAGTAGAGATTAGATACAAGATATAGAAAATATGAGTAAAGCTGCCAAGACTGCTTTGTTGACAGATCTAGTGGCATTAGATTCGAAATGGTTGGCTCGTTGGAAGAAGAATTGTAACGGACAGTCATTGAATCCAAGAAAGCAAATACCTTCAAATGGTCCAAAAAAATATTCTTTAACCATGTTCCCATATCCATCTGGGATGTTACATATAGGTCATTTGAGAGTTTATACCATTTCTGATGTTTTATCAAGATACTATAGAATGAAAGGTTACAATGTGATTCATCCAATGGGTTGGGATGCATTTGGATTGCCTGCCGAAAACGCAGCAGTTGAAAGAAATGTTAATCCAGATGATTGGACCAAATTAAATATTTCAAAGATGAAACAACAGATGGAAATGATGTTTGCAGATTTCGATTGGGAAAGAGAAGTTACCACTTGTAATCCAGAATATTATAAATGGACACAAAAATTATTTTTATTAATGTTTGAAAATGGATTGGCATATCGTAAAAAGGCTGAAATTAATTGGGATCCAATTGATAATACAGTCTTGGCAAATGAACAAGTTGACGATAAGGGAAGATCATGGAGATCAGGTGCAATTGTTGAAAAAAGATTATTAGAACAGTGGTTTTTAGGAATCACTAAATTTGCAGGAGATTTAAATAAAGATTTAAATTTATTAAATGAATGGCCATCAAAAGTTAGAGCAATGCAAAAAAATTGGATTGGAGAAAGTCATGGTGCTGAATTAACATTCAAATTGAACTCCTCTTCATCATCATTACCTTCCACTTCAATTGATGTTTTCACAACTAGAGCAGAAACAATTTATAGTGTTCAATACCTTGCATTATCATTTGACCATCCAATAACACAATTTTTAACAAAGACAGATCCAGATTTGAAAAAATTTATTGATAGATTAAATAAAGAACAAGGAGATGATATCGAAACTTCTAAAGAGGGATACCTAATTGAACAATTCAAAGTTTGTAATCCATTAGATCCAAGTTTACAAGTTCCCATTTTTGTTGCACCATATGTCATTGGAAGTTATGGTCATGGTGCCGTTATGGGTTGTCCTGCTCATGATACTAGAGATTATGAATTTTGGTTACACAATATGGGATCCAATGCAACTATATTAAAGACGGTTGACCCAACAGCTGAAGAAGAACTTGATCAAAGTAAACCATACACTTCTAAGAATGGTGTGATGAATGCCAATTCAAAAGATCTACAGGGACTATCATCATCTGAAGCTCGTGAAAAAGTCATTAAATTATTAGAAGAGAACAAATCTGGTTGTCATCAAACAAATTACAAGATTAGAGATTGGTTAATTTCAAGACAAAGATACTGGGGTGCACCAATTCCAATCATCCACTGTGAAAATTGTGGTCCTGTTGCAGTTCCTGATGATCAATTACCAGTTGAATTACCAAAAGTTGATAAGTTATTAGGTAAAGGTGGATCTCCATTAGCACAAATACCAGAATTTGTCAATTGTAAATGTCCATCGTGTAATTCACCAGCTAAAAGAGATACCGATACAATGGATACATTTATGGATTCATCATGGTATATGTTTAGATATATCGATCCATTAAATGAAAAGGAATTATTCAGTAAGGAAAGTGCAGATAAATATATGCCTGTTGATCAATACATTGGAGGTATTGAACATGCGATTTTACATTTATTATACACCAGATTTGTTTCTAAATTTTTATATTCAATTGGACTGTTTGACAATAAAGAGATGAATGGAGAACCAGTTAAAAAATTGATCAGTCAAGGTATGGTTCACGGTAAGACATTTGTTGATCCTGCCAATGGGAAATTTTTAAAACCTGATGAATATGAAGTTAATTCAAAAGGAGAAACAGTTGTTAAAAATACCGATATTGTCTGTTCAATCTCATACGAAAAAATGTCAAAGTCAAAGTATAATGGTGCAGATCCAGCAGAGTGTATATCAAAACATGGTGCAGATTCAACAAGAGCACATATATTATTCCAAGCTCCAATAACTGATATCTTAGACTGGGATGAATCTAAAATTGTGGGTGTTGAAAGATGGTTACGTAAAGTCTTAACCATTGCCGATACCATAGCCAACAAGAGAATTGTTGAAAAAAACTCAGTTTTGAAACCTTTTGCAAGTTATAACGAATCTGAAGCCAATTTACACAACGAAGTGGAACAATACATTAAATCAGTCGATGAATGTTTCGATCAATCGTTATCATTAAATACTGTCATTTCATTCTACATGAAGTATACAAACAAGTTGTACTCTGAATTGAACAACCCAGACATCGATAATTTAATATTCCACGATGCTTTCAAAAGATTGTTAGTTATCATGTCTCCAGTGACACCTGCAGTTGCGGAAGAATCAAATGAATTATTACACCAACAAGATTCCAACAAAGAAGAACTAGATTCAATACTAATCTCAGACTGGGTCGAACAACGTGAACTTATCCATAATTTGATACCCTATAACGTCCTAATAAATGGTAAGATGAGATTTGTCCATAAGTCTGATGAAAATCTAATCACCAATGAACAGAACTGTCTAAGTGAATTACTAGCCACTGAAGGAGGACAAAAATGGTTAACAGATAAAAAGATTAAAAAACTAATCATGAAGAAAAAGGCAATTGTCATAATAACAGAATAAATAAACTTATATAATTTAAATAAACAAAAACCTGTAAATAGAAAAACAAATGAAATAATGAAAAAAACATTTCGTACAAAAAAAAAAAAAACAAAAAAAAAAAACAGAAATAGAGCCACACAAAAGCCGCAACCCAAAACACATCGCTCGTGTCAAATTTCCCAAAACGGAAAAAATAAAATTTTTGAAAAATCAAAAAAAACCAAAAAATTCGCATGTGAACTTCTTTTAATTTGCGGGAGGAGGGAGACAAACAGAGGAACGTCATGTATTTATTTATTTTATTTTATTTGTTTTATTTGCTTTATTTTCACATGTTTATCAAGAGGGTAAGTATCCATGTATAAATAGTTGTTATTCCCAGTGTATCAATAGTTTGTTTGGTTGGTGTATCTTTTTTTTTTTAGTTTTGTGTTTCCTTTTTTATCGTTTTCCTTTTTGATATCAGTGTGGAAAAAAAAAGTCTTATCTTAAAATGGATATATCAGATTTACCAGAGAGAAGAAAGGATATTTCTATCCCCTCTTTTACAACAAGTTCATCTTCAAATTTACTCAAGAGGCTTCAATATATTGTGAGATTGACTACAAGTGAAGAATTTTACTCTAAATTGAATGGTCCGTTTATGGATCCTGTCAAACTGGATAGAACGTTATCGTTTATTTGTTATGGGTCTTTATTTATATCTGAGTTATTAAAGAGACAACCAAAGTTGAAGAGTTATTTAAAGTCGATATATTTAACTCTAATCAGGTATTTAATACGTAATCTATCAAATGTACCAATGTTGAAAAAATTGGTTTCGATATTATCCTCACATGAATCAAAATTATCTCATAAAGATGAAAAGGAGTCTATCTCAACTTTCCAAACTGCTAATAAATTAAAATCTTTATCAGAGTATATATCAGATGTGCGTATTTTCAATCGTATGTGGGCATTGCCTGGGATGTTAGAATTTGGTACATCTGAGATCAAGTCGACTTATCATTCCAGTACAAAGACTAAGTTTATGAAACTTATAGAGATTATAGATACTGTATCTATTGTGGTGTATCAACCGTTGGAAAATATCGGATGGTTGGCTCAACATGAATTGACATACCACTCAAATGGCATACATGATGAGAAATCACTATGGTACTACGTTATATCTTCGAGACTATGGGCCGTATTTGTTGTTTTAGAACTTGTCAAATTATTTAAAAGTATACTTGATTTGAAGAATATGAATCCATTATCTTTGCTTTCATTGACTGGTGAACATGCAGAATTGACGAGATCTTTGATTTCTAATTTGGCTAATTTCCCATTAACTATACACTGGTCTTTATATGATGGTTGGTTAGGTGATTTACCAGTTGGGTTTTATGGTACATGGGCTACACTATTAGATGTTTCTCATGATTGGTATACGGTTTACAAAGATATTAAAGCATTGGAAGTTTAAGTAAGCAAAAATATCTTTTATGTATTCTAAATAAGGGGTTAATAAATTATTATAAAAAATTTTGTATATCTAAGGGGGAGAAGGGATACGGGAAAGAAGAAGAAAAAAAAAAAACACTATGCAACGTAGTAACTATATAAACAATAAGGAAAGAAGAAAAATGCCACATATCAAGTGTACTAAACTGAACTGAATTGAAATTAGATTCAAAGAAAAGAGTATATGAATACACAAGATGCATCCAAAATTATTCCACAAAAAAAGTTGTTACCACAAAGTGTGCAAAACTAAAAATACCATGCAAATCACAAACCGACAACATATTTTTTAATATTTTTTTTTCGAGTTTTTTTACTCTTTATGTCCTTTTTCTCTTAAAAATTCCAAATGAGGTAAATGTAAATCATTACAATAAGCATCCATATCTAAATCTTTATTATATTTAAGTTTCAAACCAGCTAATCTATCATTTGAACCTAATTTATAATCAGTTGTTGCATATTCTGAGTCTTTATAATCTTGACAGAGTAATTGTGTCATTAATTCCCAAATTCTTAAATCGAAATCATAATTTTTATTACATCTTTCGCCTGAATATATTTTAATATGTTCTGAAATTTGATCGTTATCATCGTAGTAAACAATTTCATTATCTAATTCATCTGGATATAATTTTGGATAAGATAAATGCATAAATAATAAATCTTCTTTTTCTTCATCAGTTATAGTATTTAATTCATTAGTGGTTGTTGGATCCCATTGACCTAATGCTTTAGCATGGAATCCATCATCATCATGATAACCAAAGAAAGAAACTGCTTGTTTAACTTGATAAACAGGTTGACTTAAAGCATATGCAGCTGCAATAAATGTATCTTTATCACCTTCACCGGCACCACCTTGAGTTAACAGTGGATAATAGTAGTCAGGACCATAAATATTATAATATAGTGCGAGTGTTAAAGTATCAACTTGTTTTAATTTATCAACCAATAACATACCTGATTCTGTTGAAGGATTTGGTAATGTACCACGTAAATCGTGATAATTCCACTCAGATGGATCTGTATTATCTTTAAATTGTCCTCTAACAGGTTTTTGTCCAACTGTTATATCTGCAATTTTATAAAAAGCAGGATTTGTTGTTCTTGACCAACAATCTGGCCATATAACTAAACCTTTTTCTTCATATTGACCCCATGTAAATAAATGATCCGGATTAATAACTGCAACGTTATCTGCATCCATTAATAAGACATTACGGAATGATGATGCTAAAATTGATAAAATTTTATATTGAAATCCACCAATGTCTAATTTTTTCTTGAATTTTTCAAGTGGTAAAACTTTGTAACCCAACAGACATTCTGCATTTAAATTTGGTAAAATTGATTCACAAAATTCTGCTTCATATTCTTCAGCAGTTGGAATGAAAACTTCAACTGGTAAATTTGAACCTGTTGCTCTTAATTGATGAATATTTAATAGTGATAACCATGAAAATTTACCACCACCAACCATAACAATACCATTACCTACAATTTCATGTTGTTTTAAATCTCCAAATATACCTAAATTTAAACCAGGCATTTTAGAGACAAAATATTCATGTTTTAATTTTAACTCTTTAATGGTAGAATCATCTAATTTTAATAGTGTTGATAAATATTCTTCACTGAAATGGAAATCTGTATCTGTTGAAAATTTTTGTTCAGCCTTTTCATCATTTTGATATTGATCTAATGGATCACAGTTTGGTTTTGATTTAACCAATAATTTAAATAAATCAACCATAAAACTATATTTAAATGAAGGATTTGAGTTATGTTTATTTGAAGATTTAACTGCTTCTGAATCTCCAATCTCATGTAAATGCTGCCTCACAAATGAATCATCATCAATCTCTTCAACTGAATAATCAAATTCTTTTAATGAATCTTCACCATTATGTGATACTTGAATCATCAATACTGTCAACTGAATACCTAAAAATATTATTAAAAACAATAGAATCTTACCATAGTTCTTCTTATGAAATAACTTTTCAAATGATATATTTAAACCAGACATTTTTGTATATAAATAAAGGGGGTGGAGGGGTATATCGATGGTTAATGAATGAAATGAAAATGTCTAAAAAATGTCTAAAAAACAAAAAAAAAATAGTGAAATGAAAGAAAAAAATAAAAGTAATAAAGATATTATACGAATTGAATCAACAAGGAATATCTACCTTGGATTATAAATAAATAAATAAAAAAACACAAAAAATTATATCAATTACTGATAAAAGGGACAATCTCTATTGAAGATCAAAGCGTGTCAATGCTGAGAAGATTGAATAATCTATAGTGATGATCGTTATACCAGTATGAGACTTCTCTCGATGCAATATACCAAAAATACAATTGAACTATCTTCTAGTAAGACCTTTAACAAGAGAGGAAACAAACAGACAAACAAATGAACAAACTAACAAACGAACAAACAAACAAACGAACAAAAGAAATAAATAAAACAAAAGCGTTAAGCAGTCAAACAAAAAACAGAAAAAAAGTGAAATTGAACTAAAATTAGCAAAATCATAAAAAAAAAATTTTAATTTTATTCTTAAAATGAAAATTACACAGCCTTTTGTTTATTAAACACAAAAAGAAAATGTAAACTAATGACATGGGTTTGTACGTTGTATAAATTGTGGTTTACGTTTAAATAAGTTTAAATATAATATCAGTATATTGTAAAAAAAATATATATATATATATAAATATATGAAGGGACGTTAGTTAATTCGTTCGTTAAATGTAATGAATAAAAAGAAATAGTTTACAGATTGAAATGCAAAGGGGAAATGAATAAAAACGAAATGATGACCAAATAAAAGGTAGCGAGTTATAATGTGACATATATGTGTTTGTTTCGACTAGTATACAGTTGGTTTGATATGTGATAGGTAGGTAGGTAGGTAAGGTGTTGAATTTTAAAAGACTGTTGATAACTGTTCTCTGTTATGATTAGAATAATCTAATGATTCTTCTTTATGAATTTGTTGACTATCATCATTATATTCTTCTTCGTCTTCATCTTGAATCAGCACATCATCTTTATAATATTTATTTAAACTTAAATCAAAAGTGAAGAAGAAAAATAGTAAACCAAACCAGAAACATAATGTCCATTCCAAGACACCTGAATAACCCCAATTTTTACTACTATCACCTTCTTTACCTGCTAATTTCATTAAAACAACATATGTTAATGCAAATGCAACTGCAACGATAAGCCAAATAAATTTAACAATGACACTTCTTAAAAACCATTTTTTACCATAGTGTCTATAGTAAATTATATAAAGTGCGATATTAACAATCAGTAAAAGTAAATCACAAACAATGAATAGTGCAACACATGACATATGAGCAGTATTATGTTCAGTATCTTTTAAACATGAAACTAATAGAATGAAAAGTGATGATAAAGTGGCAAATCCAATACACATATAGTGTAAAATATGTGTTTTTTTAGTATATGAATGTAATAAATATTTTCTTCTATTTGAACGTAGATAGAATTCTTCCCACATTGACCAAACGAAAAATATACCCATACAACTTGTACCACAAATAAACAGTGGTTGAATATTTGTAGCACCGATATTTGATAAATAAACAATTGTATGTGCCATATATGAACGATTATGTTCATAAACTGGTCTACCTTGAACGACCCAACAAATAATCATTGCTGATAACATTGCCCACCAAAATGCAGCAGAAATTAATGGTAAGACAAATGCATATCTTGGTGGAACATTTATAATTTTATAACCACCAAACTTCATATTTTGATTTCAATAGATCAGTGAGTAATATAAAAATTAAAACGAAAAAACAGTGCTAATACTCTATAAATTTATATTTTATAGGAAAAAGAGCAAACTTAAACAATGATATATATATATATGAAACTATAGAAAAATAAAAATTTGATTGATCAATCACACGATCGATCAAAGTATAGAAAAAGAAAAGACAAAGTGACAAATCAAATTTTTATAAAGCGCAAAATTGAAAATGAAAATTTTTTGCTAAGCCGAGGGATCGATTTTTAATAAGCGTATACGTACGTACACACACACAAACACATACACACAAAAAATTTAAATTGTTCCGAGTCCATGCGGGGCCGTTGCAATTTTTTTTTTTACATTGAAATTCGCGTAGTAAATACGCGTTAATGGTACGTAACATTATAAAATATCTATCCGTACCTGATAGTTTTTAGTGCCGGATGTAACAATCAATGATTTATAACTTTGTATAAGCAATATAGTATAGTATATGAGTATATGAGTATATGAGTATATGAGTATATGAGTATATGAGTATATGAGTATATGAGTATATGAGTATATGAATATATGAGTATAGTATATGAGTATATGAGTATAGTATATGAGTATAGTATATGAGTATAGTATATATTATATATAATATAGTATATGGTTTAGAATAGTATGGCCGATTACCGATAAAATGGGTGGTGACTTTGTGCATTTAGGGCCATGGTTGCCAGGCTCCGGCATAAATTTAAACTTTTTTTCTTATAAAAATTATAAATAAACATTTAACGGTTTGCCATATATTTAAAAATTGTACGTGCGGGCAGATCAATCGCTGAGGGAAGCCGGGCGCGCAAGAATAATATAGCGAGGGGGCTGGTTGTTTACTAATTTATTATACTCTTTGATCTTCAATACACATAATAAACACGCTAAATTTATAAAATTATTATAGCATTGTTAACGTCAATTATATCAACGCCTACTTAGGTATAGTATACATGTGCCATATATTAATATTTATAATATATTATTATTATATTGTATTAATATATCCATATATAGCTATAGTATAATATATCCGGCTGTAATTTGTTTATATATTTAAACATAGTACATACATTAATCATTATTATATCATCTACGTGGTATACTATTACGTAGTTAAGTTTTATCTTTTTTGACATGATTTACGCTTATGTTTTATATTATTAGATAATCAATTACATAACACAATGTATTATATGAGATATTACATAAGTACCGACTTTTACGTCGATCGTCTTTAAGATAAGAAATTACCAATTTTCACGTGACTCATGGTTAAAGAAATTTCAATTTTAAAAACTGATACGATGTATGTTTGATTTATTTATTTATTTACTTAATTATATCTAATAGAATGTTATATGTTTTTTTTTTAGTATATTACTATTAATTATTGATAGATTGGTTTATAAAGACAATGAATAATTCACATAATAATAATAATAATAATACAGACAATTCTCAGGGACGATTATATCATCCAAGTGCTGTAGATAGATTATCAATGTTAAATCATCACTTCCAGTCTGGTATTCATCAGATACCCAGAAATGAATTTCCTTACTTACCAGATAATGAAAGATCAGATTATTTTGAAAGATCAAAG
This sequence comes from Ogataea piceae, assembly GCA_030567815.1. NCBI lineage: Eukaryota > Fungi > Ascomycota > Pichiomycetes > Pichiales > Pichiaceae > Ogataea > Ogataea piceae. The sequence continues at coordinate 18,128 of JAJLSX010000030.1, read as the reverse complement.
TTATTGAATTTGGGTCAAGGTGGTATGGTTGATTTTTTTTATTCCCGTTCAAAGAATTAAGTTAGGTAGGGTTGGGGAAGGTTTCAATAGAGGTTTTAGGTTTTAAAGTTAAGGTATATTACATTACGTATTATTAGTTTTATATGGTTAGATTTATATTTTTATACAAATAATGTACATTTTTCAATTAAACAGTTAAAGGTCCATACATTAGTATAGAACTTTTAAAATGATCAAGTATCAACCTATTGATAGTATCACGATATTTCATGTCTTTTAAATCTTGATTGTAAGTAATTAATCTATTCATGAGTCTTGGATCGATATAATTTGATAATTGAGTTTCATTTAAATCACTCTTTAGTTTGAAACAGTTTAAGAATATTAGATCGGAGTAAGTTAGTAGTGATTTGATTTTAATGGATACATTGATTGGAGTATCATCAGACTCACCAGATTCACCTTCAATAGATTCAACAGGTTTAGACTCAGTTGATTCAGGTTCAACAGATTCAGATTTAGCTGATTCAACAGATTCAACCGATTCAAGTTGAGCAGATTCAGGTTTAGGTTGAGCAGATTCAGATTGAGGGTCAGCTGGTTCAGATGATTTTGATTCAGCAGATTCAGGTTGAGGGTCAGCTGGTTCATCTGCGTGAGTGTGTGACTCAGTTTGCATTTTCACCGCTTCTTTCTTAGCCTTTTGCTTCTTTTTGTTCTTCTTCTTTTGCGATTTAGTTAATGGTGCTTGTGGTTTTTCAGTTTTCTCCTCCTTTTCAGTAATTTCCTCTGTTGATGGTGCTTGTAAGTTTTCAGTTTTCTCCTCTTCAGTAATTTCCTCTGTTGATGGTGCTTGTGAGTTTTCAGTTTCCTCCTCCTTTTCAGTAATTTCCTCTTTAGTAGATTCAGTTGATTCGGCAACTTCTTCCTTAGTTTCTTCAGCAGTTTGTAAATGATCTAAAACACCACGAGATAATGTACTAATCAAATCATCGATCAATCCATCTCTAACCTGATCAAATTGATCAATTAAATAAACATCCGAATAATCTTCACTCGAGTTAGAGCTCAAATCATTATCTGAAACCATCTTACATGACATTTTATATATGAGTTTTTCAACTTGTAATGAACCAGAGTTAGGTAGTCTAACGAGAGAATCAGCGAGAGCATCAAAGTCATCACTAGCACGAAGAGAGTATTGGTCCCATAATTCAATTTCTGGATAGTCTTGTTCAATATCTTCTTGAGTATCTTCTGATATGAATCTTTGGTGAATGATATTATAAAAATCAGATTTATATGGAGCTGTGATTTTATTAACAAGAGGTGAAAATAGTTTTTTTAAAAGTGGATTTACAAATTCATTCAAATTCAATATATTTGCAGTTTCAACAGATGTTTCAGCTGTTGATCTAAATTTGCTAGTTATTGAAACTAAATCAATCTTATTGTTCAATTGAATCAATATTCTAATCAAATAAAACACTCTAACATATTCAACATCATTTTCATCGTTTGGTATTAATGTATTTAATTTCTCAAAGAATAAAGTGATTGAAGAGTTTAATTTTGTAATGTTTAAGTTAACCGATTCATCTATTGTATTACTTATCTTAGTTGCAATATCTTTCCATAATTGTTCATCTTCGTAATCATCAATAGTTAAGATAGGTTTAACAAGATCCGCACTTAATTTTTTCAATAGTTGTAAAGAATGTAACCCATTGGTTAAAGTGGATTCAAATTTATTCAACTTGTTTAATATTTGACTTATAGATTCATTATTGGAAACAGGATTTAATGCTTGAGATACATAGAAATCAATATCTGATATATCTGTTAATTTGAAAATATTTAATCCATTATTTGTTCTAATTGATGTACTATCATCTAATTTATTAAAATTTTCAATAATTGAGTTTGACACATTGGTAAATTGACTAGCATCTTTTGAAAGTAATTCAAAGAATCTAATTTTCCAATTGGAAATTAATTGATTTATTAAATTTAAATTTTCAACTTTTCCTTCATTTGATAATTCAAATTGTAAATCGGTTAAAGAAGTGAAATTTTTAAAAGAGACTAAAATTTTATTTAATAATCCAACCAATTGAGTCAAGTTATTACCATTTGATATCATTTTGTTTAAATCATTATAAAAAAATGAACCAATCTTAAATCTCCAAGCTTTGATAGAATCATTCAACTTTTCATTATCTATTGATGCTCTTATTTCATTAATTGAAAGTGGATAATTTAACTTAAAATCAGACATTGATATATTTAACCATTTTGACCATTTCTTAAAATTGGTATTATTTATCCAATTTGAACCAGAACTAGTACTGTAAATTAATCTAATTAAAACTGTTGATAATTTTGATTTTAAAACTATCAGATAGTTCAAGGTGTTGAAAATATAATTTAGACAATTTTGAAACTCTGTATTTAAATGTGCTTTTTCAATTTGAGTTAGTCTAATCTCTAAATACCATTTAATGGCATCAAATGGTGAAATCTTAGTAGTTAAAATATATGAAATTAAAATATTAACTGAAAATTCAAATCTATTATCGCTTGTTAAATTAATCAATTGATTTTTAATTTCATCTTGAAAATTACTCTTTAAAGTGTGATAGTTTGTAATTGTAAATGAAGAACTTGAATCGATAGATGTTAATTCATTAGAGTAAAATTCTTCAATTAAATAAAATTGTTTAGAGATATTGATAAAAGTAGTAGAAACGGCATCACTAGCTGATGAAGAAGAACTTTCATGTTGATCACGATTTAAATCATTACCATTGTTAGTATTACTGTTAAACTCAAATGTAGATGGTAAATCCGAGCTTAAAGAATCTTTCAATTGTAATAGTGAATAGTTTAAATCATGGACTAAATTTCTGAAAACAATCTCTTTATCCTTTGACTTGACACCAGTGATCTTTTGTTGTCTTTGTAACTTGTTAAACTTTGATAGATTACCAAGAGACCTACTATTATACATTGATTTCTTAAAAGTTAAATCGATCAATTTATTATTTTCAACACCTGCCAACTCATTCATCATAATAATATCATCGGCAACTTTTAACAAGTCTCTATACTTGCTACCAACTAGACTTCTTAACTCTGCACTTTTACCATTTGAATCTCTATTTAATTTATACTTCAACTGCTTTAATTGTTGAATTGAATAGGTTGAAAACAATTCATCGGCAGATTTCTGAGCCAATGCTGAAATATTATCAAGTTCCATCGTTAAATTATAATCTCTATAATATCTTCAATCAAACAACAATTTAACAACATTCAGCAATATATATAATAAAAACTTTATATATATTTAAAACAAAACAAAATAAAATAAAATCAAACTAACAAACATTGAATCGTTGTTCTTTAATTTAAAACGCCAAGATTACATAATCACAAAAAACAAAAAAAACAAACTTAAACGGTGTAAAGATGGAAAAGACAAATTTATTTGTCTCATATATATAAATATATACGTTTACAATTTACATTTAAATACTGATCTAATTAGTCAAGTAGAATACATTTGGTAGTGTTATACAAAGGAATAGATATATATATATATATATATATATCTCATCATCATCATTCTTTTTCATTTTGTGCATTTTTTTTTGCTATAAATGCCTTTTGTGAAGCGTAAAGCTCTTTTATTATTTCACGATTTGGTTCTCTAATGTGAAGAAAATTACATAATCCTCCTCTTTCACATGTTTTAGTTATTCTATAATCTCTGCAAATGGCATCATCAAAGTTATTAACTGGAGAGTAATCTGCAAATATAGGTTTATAATTGTACCAACGATCATTACAATTTTTAATACACCCTTGTGCAGAATCTTTATTTTCAAATTTAACCATAACGTTACCACTTAAATGACTATTCACATTTTCAGCAATAACAATTTTATCAATAGGTCCATAATTTATTGATAGTTCAACAAATAAATCTTTATAGAAATGATTGACTGTTTTCTGTATCTCTTCTTCATTCACCTCTTTCAAACTATCTATTGTCTTCTCTCCATTTTTGGATTCTTCTTGAAGAAGTTTACCATAGTTTTTAATATATTTTGGATTATCATAAAGTTTGAAAAACACAACAGTTTTACCAGACTTTGGAGTATAATGGGATCTAACACAAGTGTCACCGTGTCTACAAGCACCTGTTTTTTGGAAAAAGGGACATCTCTCTCTACCACCAGCCTTATCATTGTTGCCTGTATTTTGTGGTTTATAATGATGTCTATACCCGTGTTGAGGTTGTGGTCTAAATTCCGTACTATTGGACTGCATGATTGTAATATATAGATATACACTTTATTCTCTTTTGATCAATGAAGCAAATGAGTAAATGCAAAAAACAAATAAACGACAAAAATTTAGAATTTTTTAAAGAAGTTTTTTCCCCTTAAAAATGTCAAATTTCTTACTTGACTTAAACAAACGAAAAAAGAGAAAAGGCAAAAAAAAAACATAAAAAGTACAAAAAACCTAAAAAGATTTAAACGTGGCGTATTATTTATAAATAAAGTGGCAAAGTAATATATTATAAAAAATAAATAAATTACATAATCAACAATTATCCTTACCCCAAAATTTCCATTTTTGGTATAATTAATGATTAACGGGAGCTCACTTTATTTTATATAGAGAATATTAATTTTTATTTTATTTAAAATCGATGTAATAATATTAAAAAACAGAAGAAAATGTTATTTCAAGAAGTAAATAGAAACAATGTTGCTTACTTGCAACATCATGCGAAACAATAGAATATATATATATATGTATAAATAAACAATTAAAAGAATGAAAGGATAAGGGGAAGTGAATGTGGGAGAAGAAGAATATATTACACTTTATTTTCTTCACTATTAACTCTAACATTAGCAATATCAACTTCACCATGTATTTCTTCAGCTATTTGTTCTAAAGTTTTTCTCTTTGTTTCAGGAATTAATAAAGTTGTAAAACAACCAATTAACATGAATAAAGCGAAAATTTCCATGACATGTGGTAACCAACAATTGGCAGCTTTACCATCTCTAGCACAGTTATGATTTTGTAAAGTACCAATACAAGTTTGAGCAATAATGGCACCAACTTTACCAGCGGCAGCAGAGATACCATGAGCAGTTGATCTATATCTTGTTGGATAACATTCACCAGGAACGATAAAAGTAGTTGTATTTGGACCAAAATTTTGGAAGAATTGAGCTAAAACATACATAGCTAATAAACCATGATCACCTAATTTATGATAAGCAAAGCCAATAACAGACAAGATAATTGTTAATAAGATGAAACCCATCATTTGAACAGATTTTCTACCAAAAGTATCGATAGTAGCAACGGAGAACCAATAACCTGGAATGGAACCAGCACAGATTAAAATCAAGTTACCAGCACATTTGTTGTATAAAGAGTGATAAACATTTTTAGATGAAGCATAACCAATAGTTGACAAGATTGTAGAAGTATTTAAACCTAAACCATAGTAAGCAACATCTAACATGAACCAGGAACCTGCAGTACCGATTAAAATCTTACCATGTTTCCATTGTTTGAAATGAGAGACAAAATCACCCCAAGAAGCTTTTGGAGGACCGGCTAATTCTGGAGTATTGTTAGATGATGAGGAAGAAAGTTGGTCTTTAGTATTGTATGAGTTTTCAGAATTTCTTAATAATTCAATATCTTCTTCAGGAGCATTACCATGTTCACCAGAGACAAATTTACCAACATCAGCAGTAGCTTTTTCTAATTCTTGACTAACATCAAAAGTATATCTTGGAGATTCAGGAATTGTTAATCTGTAGTATAAAGCAACACAACCTGGAACACAACCGAAACCGACTAAAACTCTCCACATTTGATCACAAGCTTTAATACAATCAGCTCCACATTCAGATGCTTTTGAAGCAGTAATTAATGAATCTTTATAACCGGCAACTAAAACTAAAGCAACAATACCGGCTAATAATTGACCCCAACCTTGATTAGCGAAAACTGCACCCATAATGGCACCTCTCCACTTAGTTGTAGCAAATTCAGATGTAATAACTGATGATAATGGATAATCACCACCGATACCAATACCCATAATAATTCTGAAAAACACAAATGCTCCAACAAAACTAATTGCTGGTGATTCACCTAAAGTACATTGTAAAATTGTTGCTGCAATCATTATAATTAATTCTAAACCATAAATCTTTTTTCTACCAACATGATCTGCCATAAAACCAAAACCTAATTGACCAATAACTGTACCAACTGAGGTTGAAACTTTAATTAATGTTTCAGTTGATGTTGGTATACTACCACCCCAATAAACATATGCTAACATTGAAATACCTAAATTAATAGCAAAAATATCGTATGAATCTGTTAAAAATCCAACACCACCAACCATAATGGCTCTAATATGATACCAACCAAATGAAGCATTATCAATTTTTTCCAATGCTTGTCTTCTTCTCTCTAATGGATCTTCAACATGTGCAAAATCATTGATAAAGTTATGGAATGCAGCATTACCACCTGCAGTTTTATAATTTTCAGTAGCCATTGTATACTAAAATGTATGTATATATATATATTTATTTGAAGAAAGAGATACTGATAAAAGAGAATAAATAATATATAAATATAGAAACTAGAAAGAAAGAAAAAAAATATATATACGGAGAATTGAAAGTATATTTATACAAGAAAGGATATAAAGTATGATAACATGAGGGATAGAAGAATATCAATTATTTTTACAAACAATGGGGGTAACGTGGATCTAATTTTAAAAAGTATATACAATTATATATTACAAACTGCACGATTTCAAATAATCTATTTAATAATTAACATATAATAAGGATTAATATGTGTTAATTTCCCTTATAAATTGGGTAAAAAAGGGCCAAGGATTGAAATAAAACAAAATATACCCAAGCCGCTAACTAAAAGAGATTTATATAAATTCTTCTTGCACGTGGGTAGCCTCTCTAAAACTTACTTATATATATATATATATAAGGCAGTACAGAGGGCAGACAGGCCGTTTGCGCCATGTGTATAGTACGTGGGTATATATTATATGACGTAAATTATATAATTTGCTTGGTATGTCTACTGGGAATTCGTACGGAACAATATATACGTGCGCACGCGGTAGGCCTACAAATTTTAACTATACTATATGATTACATAAACACTCGTGTGAGATTATTAGTAATATCGGGCTGTGTCTAATTTTAAACCACGTGGGAGGAGGGGGAGGCCAAAACAAAAGAGAAATTATTTGTACGTAACACTGCACTTTACTTAAATTTGAGTCACTCGTGTATAAGTTTAATTTATTGCGATATAAGAGGGCAGGTGTTTAATTCAATTGTGTATTATATCATTATATATAATATACATATTATATCGTGTGAGCTATTTGCAAACATGTGGTTATCTACATATACATATACAGTTATACAAGGTTTATTCTTGGATCAGCAATAGATTATTTTCATTTATTATGAAATATGCAGTATTTAAAGTAAAATGTATTATTCTTTCACATGTATATATATAAATATATAATATTAATAATTATATACATCTTCAGTAATGTGATTTACCTAATCGTATATATAAACTTTAATGCAGTCTATTAAGTTACCGTGTTTGTTAATTTTAGTATATAACTATATAATATAGATTAGCGGCTTTATTTATACGTTTATCAATCGATCACGTTTTTATATAGACAATAAATCTTTACCATATATTATATATATATATAAACTCTATAGACCCTTGGATATATATAATTTAAAATTAAAAAAAAGATCATCGCCTTTTTTAGTCTTGTATGTCTTTTTGAAATTACATAATACATTACATAACACATAAATTTTGATTTTTTAAAATTTTTTCTTAATTTTTAAGTGACATCCTTACATATGTAATAAAATGGGATTCGAATTTCAATAAATTGCGATTGATGCCGGATTTATCTTGTTTATCCTGTTTATAATGTCTTGTTTTTAAATTACAGTATACTTTTAGTATATAGGTATATACGAGTATATCAATAGTATATAGTTGATTAGTTTAATAGAGTATCATTTGATTGTGGAGAAAAATTTTCCTTTTTTAATTTTGGTTTAGATACTCATCATATAACTATCCCATTTGAAGGTCCATATTTATTTACTGAATTTTCTATTTACTTTCCTTTTTTCAGTGCATAAATACTTTTTCTTTATAAATTGCTATATCCGTTTCCCTAATGTCGTTTAATCAAACGTTCTCTAACGCTACTACCAAGAAAGGTAGTGGTGGTAGTACCACTACTACTGGTAAGAGTGGAGGTGGATTTATATTACCTTCATTTCAATCATCTCAACCTATAGTTAGTATTTCAAATCCTACAATGTCATTTAATTCAATAAGTATCTCTAGTGACTCAAATTCATCTACACAGAAAGATACAAAGAAGAATGATTTAATTGATTATTTAGAACAGTTAGAATCTCCTTCATCTCCTAGTAAGAAACATCATCAGTCAAGTATACCCACTTTAGATTCATTGATTGGTGATTCAAGTAGTAATAGTCAAAGTGCGAAAACTTCTCAATTGATAAGTGCAATGACATATGAAGGTGAAGGTGCTCCATTAGACGAAGGATCAGATTCCGACGACGATGAAGTAGATGATGATGAAGAAGAAGATAATGAAATTTTACAAGAGAAGGTGGCACTACAAGAAGAAGAAGAAGGAGAAGAAGAAGAATTGGTAGACGTGCCTGACAAAGATACCGATAAGACATTAGACGAACAAGTGAAAACAGTAGAAGAAGAACAAGAGGAAGAAGAAATTTTAAAAGCACAGACTGAAGATGAATATGATCAATCCATCGTCGACTCAATGCCAAATGAAATCAATTCAGAAGAAACTGAAGAACCTGTTAAAGCTGTTGAAACTACTGCACCACCAGTTAAAAAAGTTGAATATCCAAATCCTCCAACAAGTACCAAGAAGCAAGTTATCTTTGATTTTCAAAAATTTCTTAAATTATTTAAATCTAGACAATGTGAACCGATTCATAAATATTTAAGATCGTTCTTAACTCAATTTAATCAAAAATCATGGACAGTTGACGAACAAATTAAATTAGTTAAAGATTTCCAAATATTCATCTACGATAAATTATTACAGTATCCACCATTTGATTCAATAAATGATGAATTAGAATTAGATAATTGTAAAGAGGGATTAGAAAAATTAATTTTAACTAGAATTTATAACCAAGTCTTTTCACCAGTTATAATTCCAAGAAATAAAATGTCATATCAACATAGAGAAGATTTAGATAACGATAAAAAATATCATACCAATATTAAATTATTTCAATGGATTGAATTAAAACATTTAGATATACCAATGAATTTAAATGTTGAATCTAATTTTATTAAATTATCATCAACTGAGTTGAACAAGATGAATAATTATAAGTCTCCAAGGGATAAAATCATTTGTATATTAAATTGTTGTAAAATTATATTTGGATTAATTAGACAGCAGCAAAAATTGCATAAAATTGAAGAAAATGCAGACTCATTTGTACCACTATTGATATATGTACTATTACAGGCCAAACCAAAATATTTATACTCAAATTTACTTTATATTGAAAGATTTAGAAATGAAGAATTTTTAGTTGGTGAAACTTCATACTATGTTAGTACTTTACAAATTGCTTGTAATTTTATAATTGACATGGAATTTAGTAAATTAACAATAACAAAAGAAGAATATGAAACTAGTATACTGGAAACTAAACAAAAATTAAAGAGTGAACGTGAATTGGAATTAAAGTTAAAATTTGAAAAAGAACAACAATCTAAAATTGAATCAGCAGATATAATACCTAAAAAACTAACTGAGTTAATTGGATCTGCATCACCTGAATCACCATCCCAAGTAATTGCTAAATCTGCGGAGATGATGAAACAATCATTTTCAAATTTCTTAAACCAAGTTCAACAATCTCCAACTCCAACTCCAACTCCAACACCATCAACAGTGGAAGATAATTTAATAGGTATTAAGAAACTATCTCTAGATGAACATCAAAGAGAGTTGGCTACAAAGAAACAAACCGAAGAGAATTTACAGGTATTAACATCAATGTTCCCCAATCTAGATAAAGAATTAATAAATGATGTTATCGCTATGAAAAATTCCGGTGATGGATCTGAAAGTAATATAGGTGAATGCGTCGATGCCCTATTACAACTAAGCAATTAATAAATATTATATTATTATATATTATATAATACACGTGATTCACGTACATAAACACGTACATATACACATACATATATATCATTCATATATAATACATATACATAAATTAAATGCACTAAATAACCCATCTCCTTTGATATCATAAAAGGGATCGGCCAAACTAATAATAGCTTACACAATTTAAAAGTATCGCAATATACCAACGAATACTAGTACTAAACCATAGACATAACAACACTAAATATTCGGGTATATGAACAATACTCACACCACCATCCAATAAAAATAACTTACCAACACACAGTACGTACCCAATATACGTAAATACATATAAATACATACAAGCAACTCCTTTCAAGATAGGCTGTGTTTTAAAAATTGCTTCTCTCGAACTCTCGGCCCTTTACCAAAATTACGTATAATTTCTCCCCGCTAATACTAAAAAGCGTATAACAATAGGCGTGATTAATTGAACGCGCGCTTGTTGAGAAGAAAAAGAAAAATTTTATTTTTTTATCGTGTTTTCGTTTCATGCGGCTCAAATGTAAATATCTATTTTTATTTTATTTGTTTTTGTTAATGCTTTTTGTTGCTCTCTATTCTTTTCACCTTTTTTTTTGTTTTTACATTAGTAAATAGTATAAGTTTGCTTTAATTTACACTTGTTTTTAAGAATACTTTCTTCTTAATTATCAGTATTAGAGGTTGTCAGTGTAGAGACAGTTTGGTACTATCAAGGTTATTTTTTTCTCCCGTTACATTCCGCAATATACAAGATGAATAGTTTACAAGACGTTGCTTCACTTAGAGTTACCAGTCAACAGAATCGTGGTAGTGAAGAAGAAGGAGAAGGTAAGTTTGATGTTTATTCTGATACAGATAGTTCAACCCATCAGTGGTCTATCAATGAGATTCAAAAACTTTTCAGTGAATTTACCAGTTCTGAACAGACTTATATCGAAGAGTTGGAATGTATCTTGTCAATTTTGAATAGATTTGACTTGAGATACAATAATTATTTCGATGACTCTTTAATTGAACCAGATGATGAGATTATTGAGGTTAGAAGGTTAAAGAATAAGAAGTTGATTGAAATTATTCAAACTTTAATCTCTCGTCATTCTAAATTATTACCTATACTGACTCACAGATCGTGTGATGTTGCAATTGTTAAATTCAGTGAATGGTGTTTAGATGTAGTCAAACACTATGTCGAATATATCAATTTATATCAATTGAATTCTGATCAACCTAAAACTGAGATTCATTTAAGGAGAAGACCACTTGTTAAGATTAGATATTTGAATAAATTGGTTTCAAATTTACTACATCTTATAAATTATCAAATTGAACAACCTCAAACTTCTGAACTGATTTCAAATTTAAATATTTCAAGTCATAAGTTTTCGGAATGTTTACAAAATGCAAGAAAAATTGACGAGTTGCAAAAAATTAAGGTCCAAAAAACTGTTCATTTAAATGATGTTAAATCTTTAACTGAATTATCTTCAATTTCAACAAATTTTGATTCAAGTTTAATTAAATCTTCATATGGTACAGAATTATACTACTTAAATAAAAATTTAGATGCTTCTCTGAATTTTAACAAGATTGAGATTTTATTTATGGAATCTAATGAAGATATATTACAATCGATAGCTTTAGTTAAATTAGAAGACCATGGACGTTCTTTACTTTTCCCTCCTTTAAGACCAAACGAATTAAAATTTGTTAAAGAGATTGAACCTACAGTTTTCCAATTTTGTTCATCAATTGATCAAAATATTGACTTGTATCTAACAATTAAAGATAATTCAATAAGTGAAAAATTATTCTCTTTCTTCCCTCAAGATTCAAATAAATTCTCTCAAAGAACGAGTAAGTTGATTTCAATTTCCGAATCGTTCAATAGATCAAACAGTAAAGGTTTAGGTTTATTTATACCTTTAACAGCCACCGATAAACAACCATTATCAAAGATGAAATCATTGGACCAATTACCAAAATCAACATCTTCTCCAAAAGAGTTAAATAAGGTCCCACTAGAGCCAATGTACAATCAAGAATCTGCTGCCAAATCTGCTCCAAACTTGGTTAGATCTAAATTGAAAGAGTCTTCATATAGAGATATAACTTCATCCGAAGAATATCTACAACCAAAGAAGAGTTTAGGATTAGGTATCACCAGTACCATTTCTGAAGATAGTGATAGTGACAATAATAATAAGGAAAACTGGGTCTCTAAGATTCACGAACAAAATGCACAACGTGTGAAGAATTTCGATCCAAAACAGTTTGCCAAAAATCATGAAATGGGATTTAATAGAAGTGCAACCGATTTAAGTATGGGTTTATCTAATAATTCTTCCACTTCAATTTCTACTTCTGATAAAAAGAAAAAGACAAGAAGAGATTCAATCTTTAATATTTTTTCTAAATTCCTTACAACTAGCTCATCATCCTCCACCACCACCACCATCGCAAGCAATAAATCAAAGAAACGTAATGATTATCAGGATAATCACGAATCAACTATAATAACCCCAGAAATAGCTAAGATTCTTTCTTTGAACCAACAAATACCTTTAAACCAAATTAAATATTCTAAATGGTTTAATAATAGATGGACAAGAGAAACCGTTGTTGATCTTAAATTGATTAAAGCTCAAGATTTTAGTTACATTGCAGGTTTCCACGTTTCTACCGATCATGACTTGGAAAGCCAACAGCACCTTGCATTTATCACAAAAATGAATTCAACAACTGTGATTAAAAGAGCAACTTCAATAACCGGACACTTAAATTCAATGGAGAATGGTGTCCAACAAATTATATCTTTTAGAACACTTGACTCAGATCAATTAGAAAGATTGATTAATATCTTGAACGTTAGAAAGAATGGTCTAATCTCTAATTCTTCATCTCAAGAATCTGACTTGAGTTTCATTACTATGAACACTTCTTTAACTTCCATCAGTGACTCCAGATCATTATACTACAAGTCACAAGTATAAGGATAAAAAAAAAAACCCGCACCCAGAACCACTTATTTACTACCCTCTACTCGCCATCAAATGCATGTTCTTTTTATCCCTTTCTTTATAAATTTACATTACTTCATTGTTTTTTTTTTTTTTTTAATTTTTAATTTTTGATTTTACACTTTTACATATATCATACATATATATGCCTTTTACGCTCAATTTTATTTATTTAATACTTCAATTCAAACCATATAATTTTAAATATATTTTTGTAATATTTATTCTATCTACAGAGAGGGAATGCTAGTGAATTAATTAAGCACGGTAAGCGATCAAAGCAGCAGTTGCTAAATTTCTTCTAACGTCAACTTTATCAACATCATGAGTATCTTCAACTTCACCCCATCTTTCAGTTTGATAAATGATTTCTAAAGTGGCAGCTCTAGCAACATCATCTAATGAAAGGTTAAAATCATCTGTTAAATCGTTTCTTCTCAAGATTGAAACACCAGATAAGAATGATTTAGCAGTTAAAGTAGCCTTTTCTAAACAAACCAAAGACCAAACATCTAATGAATTCATCCATTTTAATGCTGCTTCTCTAGTAATATTTGGTTGAACATTACCAACTAAACCATGTAAATCTGAATCTAAGTAAGTTAATTTAACTGATTCACCATTTGGTGAATATTTTGAAAAATAAGTTTCCATTGATTCAATCAATGGTCTATATAATTCTTCTTGGGCTCTTCTTAATTTACCATCACAATCTTCAGCAGGTGAAAAGACTAATAAAGTATCAGTATCTAAATATCTCAATAATTGATCCTTAATAGAATCCAAGTCACCAATCTTTGCAGCCATTTCATTGTCATTTGATAAATCAACTTTTTCTAAATCAATACAACGAGAAACAACTGATGTTAATGGAACTAAATATGGTTTAATTTTCAAATTAGGTAAGTGTTGCCATTCGTGTGTAAGTAAATGAGCCAATGTTGGACGATTTGAAGGAACAATTAAATCATGACCTAATGGTGTCTTGATAGTTTTATTATCTAATCTAATATGGTAACCTTCTGGAGTTTCAGCAAGTGTGACTTTCTCCCAAAATTTACCTAAAGTTTTCTCAAGACGATTTGTTTCACTCTTGACATTATTTTCTAAAGGTGGAGTATTGGTGGCTGTTATATTTGACTTTGTAGTTGTGTTAAAATGAGAATTGTTAGCTTCAATATGTGATTCTTTAGCATAACTTCTAGTTAGATTCAACACTGTTGAAGTTCTAAGTGAATGCTTATATGAAGTTAATCTTATTAATGATCTAGTGGAGGATAACATATTGTATGATTATGACTTATATTCTATTTTCCAATGCTATATAGAAAGTAACAGTAGCAGTATCAGAATCAGTTTTGAACTATTAATAAATTAAGTAAACTAAATTTTCACGGCCGGAAACTTTTTTTTCTCTCTTTGAGAAGAAGCGCAAATCATATAAAATTTGTAAATTAATAATAAAAAATTAATAATCAATTACCTAATATTATATAGTCGATCGATGTTTTTAATTTCGACCAGATGATGTTCTGTCATTTACAAATAACGGGTTTATTACAATTTCTCATCTGTTGCCTTTTTCTCTCTCTCTCTTCATTTTTTTTTTTTTTGTTTTGTTAGCAAATTAAATAAGTATAAGTATAGTATAACTGATAACAGCGCATATATAAGTGTATTAATTATGTTTACTCTTTTAAAGTTTTAATTAATCATATTTAATCAAACATGTCAGATACACCACAAGGATTTTCTGTGGATATTCCAGTTACCAACCTAGATGAAGAGGCTGATGATGATTTCAGAATTGATGATGAGGACAATCAGTTTCAAGATGATGAAATAAGTCAATCTTCTGATTTTAAAGATATGGGTTTGACTACGTCAACTACATTGTTAGGTAAAATCAAAAGAAATGTTAGTAACCTTTTTAATGGAGGCCAAAAAGGCGGATTTCGATACTTAGAATCAATTGAAATGTTTGATAGAAATGAACCAAGAAGATCAAATTCAAGTTTTACAAATTTACAAGATTTACAAGGATTGGAAAGACCATCAAGAAAGAAGAGGATATTAAAATTACACTTTTTGTTTATCATTCTTGGATTCATAACATTTTTATTTACAACTTCAATTATAGTTTCAAAACGTAGATCACATGGTGATGGAAAAACAAGTGAAATTAACTCCGATAAGACCATTTCTACTAGTGATGATAAAACTTCAAATTCTATCGATAGTAATAAGGTCTTACTGTCAAATGGTACCCACGAATTTTATCCAACAACAATTATTATCTCCCTTGATGGATTCCATCCTCATTATATCTCCCCAGAACTTACTCCATTTTTGCATGATCTTATGATTGGAGATGGTTATGCTGCACCATATATGATTCCAACTAATCCTTCAGTTACATTTGTTAATCATTATACTTTAGCAACTGGATTAAAACCTATTTATCATGGTATAATTTCAAATAAATTTTATGATCCAGAATTAGGTATTAGATTTATCAATACCAATGATAGTTTATCACTAAATGATAAATTTTGGGGAGGTGAACCTATTTGGACAACAGCTGCAAGACAAAATGTTTCAAGTGCTGTTCATATGTGGCCAGGGTCTGAAGTTAATTTTGGTGATTCTTTAAATCCATTATACGTTGATAAATTTAATGGATCTGAAATTCTCTCCAATAAAGTTGACAGATTATTAAATTGGTTAGATGAACCAATTGAAACTAGACCTGAATTATTGATGGGATATGTTCCAACTATTGATTCACTTGGACATAAGTATGGTATCTCTGGTAAAGAGATTGAGAAAGGTTTAACATATGTTGATAATTTTATCGATTCTCTTTACCTTGGATTGAAAAAGAGAAATTTAACTCATCTTGTCAATGTTGTCATTGTCTCGGATCATGGTATGTCTCCAACTTCTAAAGATAGATTAATTTATCTAGATGATCTAATCGATACTACTAAAATTGAATATTTTGATGGATGGCCATTATTCGGTTTAAGACCATATTCAAAGTATAACGTTGAAGAAATTTATGAAGAATTAAAATCAAATTTTGTTAAAAATCCACTAAATAAGCATTTTGATATTTATTTGAAAGAAGATATAATAGATTCATTATTTGGTGGATCTGAATCTCCATACACATCCCGTATTGCACCAATTTGGATCATCCCACATGTTGGTTATACCATTACTACCTATGAATATATGAAAGGTAAGGAAGACTATAAACCAAAAGGTGTTCATGGTTATAACAATACTGAAGTTTTAATGAGATCTTTATTCTTATCAACGGGACCATATTTCGAAACTAACCTTGGAGATCAATATAAATTGAAACCATTTGAAAATACCGAAATTTACAACATACTTTGTGATTCTTTAAATTTGAAACCATCTTCAAATAATGGTACATACTATCCTTCATATATTAAATCTAGTAATGCATTAGATAATGATTGGACAGATGAATTTGTTTATCCTAATGTTTCATTCAAGATTGATACTTTAGAAAATAATGCCACCGTTGATTTGTTATGGGGAATCAATAAGTTGAAAGGAAATTTAACAGTAGAATTACCATATGAACCATCAGAGTCTTTAACATCACAAGATACAGCAATCACTACAGAAAGTGAACCTAGTGAGACTGGATTAAATAAGATAGGTTCAACTACAACTACCCCAGACGATGAGGATGAATACTACAAATCCAACAAGGAAAATAAACAGGATGCTGATGAAGAAGATGAAGAAGATAAAGAAGATAAAGAAGATGACGAATATGACGATGAAGATGAAGATGACGATGAAGATGATGATGAGAATACCAATTCAGCACATTACGGAGGTGCAGATCACTCAAAACCTGTGCCACATAAAGGTATGAAAGGTAACAGTATGCCGTCTTACAAAGAGAAACATAAACAACATAAACAAAATTCTGATGATGATGATGATGATGATGATGATGATGATGACGATAATAAACATCATGGATTTTTCGGTCCTCTAGAGAATTTAATTGACGATGTTGAGGAATTCGTCGAAGATAAAATTGATGACATTGAAGAATATTTTGAAGACAAGAAAAAGGAAGAAAAGGAGAAGAAGAAACATGCCTTCATAAAGAACTACTAAAAAAAAAAAGACCTTCTCCTTCTTCTCCCCACCCCTCACTATTTATTCAATCCCATCGGCCTCTTGTTCATGTATATACATATATATAAGATACGTAGTGTTTTTTTTCTTACCTCAAACAAAGCCCATATAAGTAATATAAAATTGTTCGTATATAATATAAAAATTAAAATAAATGAAATTATTTTTTAGCCAAGGGTCCATTTTTCATGTGCTCCACGGGTTTAAAATTATATGGGGCCATTATATATTTAATTTAATATACCTATCGATTCTTAAAAATGTAACGCGGGAGGCGCATATCTAAAAATGAATATAAAAAATATAAAAAATATATATACAGCGCACGTACGTACGTTTATCCTATTATCGATCCCGTGATATATTAAATTGCAGTACGTGGTAAACTGTACCGAGTGCGTGCATCCTCCCCCGCGTGAATTTGTTATCGTAGCGTAAGATAAACATACATAGCCACACTCAATCCAGCCAGCCTTATCAATAAATTTACGTACGCATGCTATATAAATGTGGCACAGTAAGGTAAAAATTTTCAGGAGTAAAAAAAAAAAAAA
>JAJLSX010000029.1:87556-154039 GCA_030567815.1 Ogataea piceae | reverse complement strand
TAGTGAAATCGTCACCATTGTAAATAGTTGTGTGACCACCGTTAGCCTTGACATTAACATTGTTACAGTTACCTTGTTTGTTTTTGATTTGAGGAACAACAGCGTGATATTTCAAAGTAGAACCTGAATGGCCAGTACAGTGAGCACCAATGGAGTAAACTGAAGAACTGATATCTTTACAAGTGGCAGTGACAGATGTAGCAGTAACAGAACAATCAGTATTGGTAGTAGCATATCCAGTAGGTGATGTCTTGGTAGATGATGTAGTAGTTTGAATAACAGGTGTAGAGGTTGTAGAAGTAGTAGAACATGTTTTTGGCCAACACTTTGGATTGTCGTTGGTGACGGAGAAAGTCAATGTCTCGGTGGAGTAACCGAAACAGGCTTCAAATGTACTTTGTTCACAGTAGTAGTCACCAGTTTCAACGGCTGAACAATCAAATGAAAATGCGGTGCTAGTGAAATCGTCACCATTGTAGATAGTTGTGTGATGACCGTGAGCCTTGACATTAACATTGTTACATTTACCTTGCTTGTGTTGAATTTGAGGAACAACAGCGTGATATTTCAAAACAGAACCTGAATGGCCAGTACAATGAGCACCAATGGAGTAAACTGAGGAATGGGAATCTTTACAAGTGGCAGTGACAGATGTGGCAGTAGCAGAACAGTCAGTGTTTGTAGTTGTCTTCGGACCAGTCCATTTTTTGAATGGAAGAGCTTCAGAAGGGATTACCCATGAAGAAGTCAAAGCTATTGACAATAAAGTAGCTTTAAGTTTCATCTTCTATGTAGACCTTATAAACTCTATTATACTATCTCTTTTAAAGTTGAGAAATGGAAATGAAAATAGAAAATAATAAAAATAAATTCAATTTATTTCTATAATTTAAGAGATCAAAGTTAGATAGAAAATATAAAGGTGAATATTTCGATAGTTAAAGGAAAAGGAACTAAGAATAATACAGCAGAGCAAAGATCAATTCAAAAAAAAAGGGGGTGGGTTTCACATCAATATATATGATTTTTGAAAATAATTTTTCAAGTGTTCTTGAAACTAAACCTCATTCCAGAATCTAACGAAACTAATAATAACAAGAAAGTTAGTAACCTAATATGAAAAACTTCATACTAAGTATAGACCGGATATGCAAACCAAGAAAAAAAAATAAAAAGAAAAAGCTGAGTCTTAACCAAGGAATGTAAGTCGACATCATGGGCAGAGTTGAAAGACTTAAAGCAAGAGCCCATGAACATGTATAGCGTCAATACAATAAATAAGGCGATCTGAATTAATTATCATCTAGGAAGCATTATAATAAAATACTAGAGTTGTTTAGAAGTTGTACATAAAACACGAAATTAAAACCAATAAACACAACCATATAGTTTAATAATAAAGGCCATATGCATATACTCTAAAACATTGGCATAACGTACACATCCGTTCTCATATAATATTTTATAACCGATTAATATTGGTATAATCCAAAATGCATAGAAAAAAACAACCACCTTAAAAAGTATATTCTTCCACTGAGATATATATTATGCATGACACTATTTCTCTTCCATTTTGAGTTAAAAAGTATTCAGTGGACTCTTAATTAAGGGCTAGGTAGGTATACACGTCAAAACTTTAATTTTGAAGCAAGCGATCTTCTATATCTTCTTTTTTTTAACATGCATTACACGTCAGTATGTTACATAACATTATCACTTTATTTTTTAAATGTTGTTCTTTACCTATTTCAAACTTTGTAAACCATCATGCATGTAAAAACAATAGATTTCCAAGCAAAAATTAAAATAAAAATTCTCAAAATTTTTTTTTTCTAAAAAGTATCTTTGTTTTTTTTTCTTGTTTTTTTTTTTTATTACAAAAAAACCATAATAATTATTTATATAATTGTAGTATACCGATTTAAGTACAAAGTATAATTAATTTTTATTATTTAAAACATTTTAACACTTTACAGCATCTGCTATAATTAATTTAACCGTTATACATACATTAAAGTATATTATTACTGGAATGTACAGAAAACAAAAAAAAAACAAATCTTAAATTTTAAAATTTAATAATAATATTGTTTAACTAATCTGATATTTAATTACATGTAACATCTATTAAAAAAAACGCTTCCAATACACTGTAAACATAATGTAGTATACAACAAGCCATTCATATTAAAAAAAAATGACTAAATGTTGCCTGTATATTATATGACAAGACATTAAAAATCTACACTGCTGTTATATATAATTGTAATATATTATTGTAATATATACCGTTTCTTGGTATTGATTTAAAAAACTGAGGCAATGGCAAAAGAAAAAAATTACGTAATTATCATATTAGCCGTTCTAAATACCCCATACTTATACTATTATATATACGTACAAAAGCTATAAATTATTCCCCTGTATAATTATAGCGCACACACTAAATACAGGCGAGGACTATATACACTATATTATATATAATATATGCAAAGAATAATGGCAAAATCCGGAAACAATATATAAATATTGTTAAAGGTGATTTGTGAAAATTGAAAAATTAAAAAGGTTTCCGGTCATTCATATTCAATTCGTTTGTGGCAATTCAAATTTTTCTCTGTCTCGTCTGTCTTGGCACATGGAAAGACGCCCTGTAGGCTGTACTTGTGTGTACGTGCAATTTTTATCTACAGCGCGTACGTAATCATTTGATAGAATACGAGTTATATTATGATTATGTAATGTATTATTATATCAATTTGAGAAATTAAGTCGAGTGGCTTAATTGTAGCTGACGTAATATTAATATATTATAATCGATAATTCTATTATAAGTCTAACTATGACTATATAGAAGTTATATAAAATATATAAATTAGGGAAAATACCCTTCTTTTATAGCAGCTAATCCTGAATTGACAATCGACGCTAAGTATCATGTTCTTAATCGTATGATTGTTAAAGAAGGTTATAGTTTCCAATTTTATCCTTCTTTGACAAGTTGTCCTTTTCCAAAGGAATCGATATTCCGTTTATCATTGATTATCTAACCTGCTATTTATTGATTCGTACACGAATCAATTACATAATCGTTTCCTACGCTTAGGTAATCTTGTCACAATTCTGTGATTTATATAATTTTATCCTCTAAATAGACTAATAGTTAGTCTGTCCTTAATACTATATAATACATCCTTTTTATAATTTAGTAATAGTATAGATATCTGTGAAAGAGAGTAATATATGGTTCATTGGTAAATTGAAGTATTGTTTAAAAATATATAAATTTATTATTTAATTAATGCTTTAAGTAAAATCTTTTCACATTGTAGCAACCTAATTAAAGTGGTAAAAAAATCAGAATTTCTAATATTTTTCAAATATTCATCAAATCGTTCTATGTCTTTGATATAGTTGAAATAAGTTAATATATCTTTTAAATTATAGTAGTATATGTTTGATATAGTATTTAAGTTGTGATATTATAGTTGTTTACTGAAGTTATCACTGTTTTAAATTTTTTTGAAATTCATTCATTACAACTATAGTGTTGTAGTTTGTTTACATTTTTGGAATATAGTTCTATTATACAACCTTGCACTCAATTCATATTACATAATCACTCTATTTCTTCATATCCAGTAGTGTCACGTGAGGTAATTATATAACTGTACGTATATATATGCACTATGACTATATAATTACTACTTCGTATATTTTGCCGGAAAATATACCTTATATAGCCCATATTGTTATCGGAAACTATCTAAGATCATATTGTATTATATATGCAAAGAAAATTAAAGAATTTTATTTCTTTAACATATATCTTCTATACGAAAGACCCGTTCTATGTATATATACATTATATATATTATATAATATATATTATATATATATATGCTGGTATCCTTAAATTAGATTGATTGATTGCTTGTTTGCATATATTTTATGTCAAATTAAAATACATGTGTGTGGGCGTATATATGTTGTATATACCAGCGAATTTGAGTTTATAATATAGTTGGATCCTCTAATGACTAATTATTACATAGGTAGCACATACCTAGGGCGGTTTTTCCATTACTCTTTATAGTTTTTTTTTTTGTTTAAGTACAGATAGCTTATTTTAGTTCATTTATAGATTTATACAATTTACAGAATTTACGTACGTACGTACGTTAATTAAACAGCAAACAACTGATGTATATATTATGTCACTACTGTCGATCATACAATTATATATTACAAATTAGAAGTCCTGAGTTAGTTTAACTAAGTTTTCTTATTTCAGTTTTAATTAATCAATCTAGTTGATAATGTAGAATGTTGTAAACTGTATATACTTATCTACTGATAAAACAACGTATATTTACTAATATTGTTGCTGAATTTCATGTTTACTTTTCAGTTATATTTGCTAAAGTGTGCCATTACAAGAAGTGAATTAGGCCAATTTTGACCATATATAGTCACTGAATAGAGTTTTTAGTGTACAAAGTTAAAACGTATTTTGTGTTTTTTTTTTTTTTCATTTTTCACCCTCTCGAGTTATTTTAACTTGTTCACTAAGCTCTATTATTACAGAAAGGAGACTTCATTGTCTTGAGTTAAAAATTTCTGCTATACATGGTATAAATTTGTGGAAGAAGAAATAAAATACCGAGGCTCCAAAAAAATTGGCAATTTATGAATTCTATTATATCGGAAATTAGTTGATATACTAAACTACTAGTATGTTATTAGACTTGAGCTTGGAGGAGACAAGAAAACCATGATTTTTAATTAACATACCGTTAGGAAACAATATACCGTGTTTTTTTTCTTTCTTTTTAAGTAGATATAGAAACACGATAAATCTGATTATTCTGGTCTGGTTTTATCCAATCTAGGGAATCTCTCTCCCAATCGAGGTTGAGCAATTACCAAAATATTCGCCAGCGTAAATTAACATTTTTGTTTAAATATATTATTCTAGATAATATATATCGCATGCGAGGCGGATCAACTGAAAGCGGTGTAAAATATTATATATATACGTACACGTACGTACGCGGGACACTATAATTTTGTATAACAATCATTGTGCGGTGCAAGTTTATTAAACTTTTCAATTTTAATTTTATTTTATATGCATAGAAAAATTGATCTATTCCAAAATAGGAAACATTTCATTAGTACTTATACAGTTCAACTATATTTATATCTAGATATTATATATATTTGATAGCGTGTAGAGTTTTTCAAATGTTCTCTCCGAGAATATATTGTTCATAAGGTTTAATTTATGATTAGTTTTACAGAAACTTTTATGCTTGAAGTGGAGAGAAAATAAACCAACATAGCATATAGCTTCTAGAAGTATGATATAAATAATATGCTATGATGGCTTGTTTTTGCTGTTGTTGTTATCCCTTTGCCTTATTACATCTTGTATAAGGTTCAGTACTCTATATACATTTTTTAATTTACCATGACTACTGGTTTTGTAATATGTGCACCGTGTACCATTTTCTTTGCTGCCTCTTGTACTTTTTTTTTGTTTTGTTGCACAGGAGCTATATTTTCCAGTGCATATTTATTTCTTTTTTTCTATAGAGAGGATGTATATAGAAACATAGAAAATAATTGGGTTACATCGTTTAAGATATTTTTGTAAAAGGTATACAAGTAATTTTCTTAGTATGATATTACAGAGAGAACTAGTCACTTCTCCATATATTAATGATGCAAGAAGAGGTACAAAATTTTGAATGAATAAAACACCCATGTTTTAATAACTGGTGATGTACTGTAAGGGGACGAAATAGGGGAATGGAGTTTTTGATGTATTTAATCATTTGAAAGAATATCACTGTTATATCAAGGGAATGAATTCTTCTTTACCTATAATGTAGTATATCCTAATAAGGATGAAACACAGGTCTGGAACTTAAGATGATTTGCAATATTTACTCTATTTACCACTTTTAGCATAAACATTCTACTTATTTTTCAGCCATTTATATCGTTATATGCTAACGTACGCAAATCCCTTTTAATAAACATTATTGTATTCATTATATTTTTGTATGTTGCCTAGACAAGAAAAAGAACAAAATGGAGAAATTTAAAATTATATTGTTTAAAAACGCATTATGCCGAGGTGAATAATTTGGGCAAAAAATACAATACGTTTCTTTTTTGCAGTGCCGCTTCCAAATGCACAGAAATTTTTTTTTATTTAAAGAAAATTATATAATATATAAGATCTGGGCGGTGTTTTAAATTTATATGATTGTTTCCCTTTACAAAATCCTTGTTTTAATGCTCTGTGACTCCATAATGCCATGGGTTCTTGTTACGGAACATTTATTGTCACCCAATAAGAACTAGTTCCTGGTTCCGGAACAATCTTCTCTTCCATGATGATGACTGGTTATGTAGTATACTAATATATGTATCCACCTTCGAGTTTTACCCCTTTTCAACTATCTACATATATTGCCTTTAACTACGAATATTTAATGTCTCCTGTATGATTTTACTATAACACCACATTTGACATATATTCTTGTACATGATGTATAGCTAGCTAGTATTCGAGGAGGATGATTAAATATCCTATGATACATGTTGGATGTTTTCATGCCTTAGAGACTAATATGCGTAATTACCAGTATTTGAAATCTAAATAATAATTTTACATTTGTTTTCTTCGGTTTTGTGTTTGTTGTACTGTAGACCTTGAAGCTAGTGAATTTAAAATGTCGTATCCAATGAATAATAAAGGCAATCACCAGGGCAATTCAACATTATGGATGTAACTCCTACAGTATTTTAGTTATTCAGAATAACTCGTTAAAAAAGCACTCCACCTTATATATTTACTCACACGCTTAGACGAGTTTATTTTCTCGTTTGCCAAGTCTTTGACATTATCTATTACTGAAATCCTCTTTTCGATCTTCTTAACTCCTTCTTCTTTCAAAATTTTTTTTGACCGCTAGGCTACCATTAACCTCGTCTCAGATGAGCTTTGTTGAATCTCTAAGTTGAGTATTGTATTTTTGCTTTCATGATTCGAAACCAATGTATGGCTCTGTAAAGAAGAGAGAGAGAGAGTACAATAACAGTTTATTTTGACGTTCGACCTACAAATACACCTATTATAAGATGGCAACAAAAATTTATAAGCGATAAATCATTAATTACATAAACAAAGGAATAAAAAATAAACAGACATACACGAGAAGAATGAGGAAAGGAGGAAATAGGATGAGAGTAAAGATTGGGAAAAGTTACACGAATAGAACAAGTCCAATCAATTCACATCCTCTATATAGCTTCGTGGGTAGTAACTATTTGAAACTACGATAAATATTCGTAACCATTATCATCCTTTTGTCTCACTAGATATTGCTCGTCTATCAAGACTTCGATGGCTTTCTTAATGTCACCAACAGTAGGCTTGAATCTTTCAATAATTCTGAAAACCTCACTTGTTAACAATTCGTGTTTATATTCTTTTCTAGCTTTCATGATTCTAACTATGCAAGCTTTCAAGATCTCATGATGTCTTCTTTCAACTTCATCATTGGTTTCCTTTTCTTCACTCTTAGATTCCAAATTTTTCACACCCAATGTGAAATTAACTTTTACTTTCTTTGATGTATACTCTTTAACAATGGTGTATGTTGTTGTTGGTAATAAAATTGAATCTTCACCAGATGGTTTTTGAACTAGTAATTTATTTTTAACCAATGGGATAATATTAGCTTTTAATACTTCAGCTGGTAAAGCTGTTATTTCTAAAAGTTTAGCAGTTGTTAATGAATCAACATCATTATATGGATTTAAAATTGAATATTGAAACATTGTAACTTGGAATGAAAATGGTGGTTTACCAGGTTTTGATAAATTACCTTTCAAGTCAACTTTAGATCTATTCCAAACCCAATTTAATTTTCTACCAGGGAATTTTTCTTGATAAATACTAGAGAATTTTTCTTGTGATTTAACTAAATGTTGTGGCAAGATAAAAGATTCTGATGAACCTCTGAAAATTGATTCCCAAGCTGCAGAATCTAAAATTTTTGGTTCTAATTCTGTTATATATTGTTTTGAATTGAATTCTTTTGAAATGATATCTTTATATAATCCTCCTAAATCTCTTGAAGATCTAATATCATTAAACATTGCAGTTATCTTATTTGTATATTCTAATGTATTTGCAGTTTTCAATTTTTGAATAATAAATTCTTCTCTTTCTTCATCTTCAGGAGACATTGTGGAACTCATTAATCTTTTAGATAAGAATCTTCTATACCAAATTTCAAATCCTTCTTTATCTTCAATAAATTTAAATATAGCCATTAATTCATCAACTGACATATCTTCTGAATCTTTCTTTTTCAATAATTCATCACTATATTTAGCCAACAGATCTGGAGTCTTTGATTTAGATCTTGGAGTTGGAGTGGCAATTGCGTTACTATTGATGAATTTTTGACATGCGCTATCCAATGCCTTAACGAAAGCTTCATTGTTATCAAATGATTCTTTAACAACTTCTTGGAATTTAAAATAAATTTTCAATAATGTTTTAATGTATAATTTAGCATCAACTTCATTTTGAGGTTTTTTAATTGGTCTTTTTGAACCATGATCAGTTGTATTGGTTGAATTAATGGCAGCAGCAGCAGCTTCTGCTTGTTGTTGTTGTTGTTGAGCTTCAAATTGTTCTTTTAAATCTTTAATAGCTTTTAAACCTTGATCTTGAATATAATTTTGGAAATGCATCAATAAAGGATCAATTGTCATTGGAACTCTTTTCAATAAATGATGCATTCTTTTAATATCTGAATATCTACCTTGATCTAATAAAGGAGTTAATTCAGCTCTAATTGTTTCTGCATGATTAGTGATCAACACTTCATTTAAACAATCATTTAATGGTCTTCTAGTATGGTCATTTAATTCTTCTAACCTTTTAATTTCTTCTTCAATTCTTTGTTCTGCTTTAACTAAATAATTAACAACACCATGTTCTTTAATAAAATTTTCAGATTCTTCTGTATAAAAATTATAAGTTTCAGTTAAAAAAGTTTTTTCAAAATCATTGATATAAACTGATAAATTTTGTTTTTTCAAATCATTAACATCAAAACCTAACAAGACAAAACTTTTAATTGCAACACTTAAATTCCCAATTGAATCAACTCTATGAATTCTTTGTAATTTAATTTGATCCATAATTTCAGACATTAAAATATCTAAATTTGTATGAAATTTATAATCTCTCCAAGATAATAAACATAAACTTAAAATATCATAAATTTCTCTATGACCATCTGCTCTTTCTTTTGTAACCCAATATCTATTAATATAATCTAAAACATCATTTAATCTAGTTGAACCAATTAAATATCTTTCCCACGTTCTAATATAAAATTGTAAAAAAGATTCACCTTCTCTTTGTTTTAAATTTTCTAAATAGATATTTAAATAATTTTGTAATTTTGAATATAATTCGCCACCAACTAATCTAACAGATCCATTACCATCTTGATCATGTGAAGTTGTTGGTGTTCTTCTTGATGATGTTGCAGTACAATAATCATAAACATTAGTATATGTTTGTGTATACATCATTGAATCTAAAGATGAATTTTTATCATCTCCTAAAATGATATAGATAGCAGGTTCTATCTCTTCCCATGTCCGATTTAAGAAGGTGTTCACCATATTGTCTTAACCTTTGTGTGTGTGTGTGTATATATATATATATAATTGAATCTACTGAAATGACAAGGATATACTAGATCAAAAGCCTCTTTTCTATCTCAATCGATAATCAATTTAAGAAAGAAAAATAAAATAAATAACAAGACTAAAAAAAAGAAGGACCAAAAAATATAAAACTTTGATCTAACTAAAAACAGTCAAATTGTAACAAAAATACAAAAGAACAAACAAAAACAAAAATGAGAAATTCAAATTAGATACAACAATTGACTATTATTAATGATCTAAAGAACTGAAAAGTTATCTATAAACTAAAACAAAACAAGATGTTTTACTAATTACAAATGTTTTATGTTTTGATATCTCTCGATTTTGCTTAAATTTGAACGAAATTTTGAAGTTTTTTTTTTTCTTTTTTTTTTTGAATTTTTTAAAAAAAAACATATCGTGGTGTAGTGATGTATTATTATGAAGCGATGTAAATGTTACAATTTTATAAAGAGAAGTATAAATATATACGTATATATAAAGACGGAAGGAAGGAAGGAAGGAAGGAAGGAAAGAAACAGTTATTTGTTATCATCATCACGATGGCTAACCATTTGAACAACTCTAAATATACTAATTGTAAAAGTTATACAAAATACAACCAATATTAAAAATAAAAATGCAGCCAATGCTCTCTGTTTATCACACATTGAATTTAATAAATTATTTTCTTTAACTGCAATTTCACCTGTACAAACCCATCTACTATCGTATAAAGTATTAAAACTTAGTGCTAAATTTGCAGATGAAAATATAATAAATAATAAATCTAACAAGATTAATCTAATCTTAGCCTGTGGATCTCTTAAACCTAAAGGTTGTGATGTAAATTCATCATAACTAATATACATTAAATATATTATTGCAATTGATTGAACTACAATTGCCATTATTGAACTTGGTTGTTGTGTAACATGATTTGCACTACTAACATCATCACTTAATTCAACAATACGACATGCTATACCTAATGCAATTGTAGTTAAACATAATGTAAATAATCTGAAAAATAGTGGAATATATGAATTATTCATTATAATTTCAATAAATTTCGGTTTTAAATCTTTTCTATTCTCTTTAAACCAATATGCAGCTTTTGAACTATACTTTGCATTTTCTGGATCATAAATCGCTCTTAAATCTCTTAAATCATTTCTAATTCTACCCTTTTCTAATTTTTCATCATCATCATCGTCATCATCGTCATAGTCGTTATCATTACCAATTAATCCTGGTGAATAGTTAAATATTGTATTTAAATTATCTTCACCTTTCCAATTATCATCCAATTTATAACTTTTCAAAATTGAACTATTATCATCACTCTGTTTATTATCAGTATTTGATAAATTACCTTGAATCGCATTTAAAAATTTATTCCAATTAACATGACCAGTTGTATCATCTTTAAAATTACTAATAAATGGATCTTCAAAATATTTTTTACCCCGTTCTATTGATCCACTAGATAAATTATTCTTTGATAACGCTTCCAACACATAAGGTGGATATGCCTGTAAATTATGTCTATAATAGTTCTCATTACCAGTACGATGAAATATATTAGGTCCATTTTGAGAAACTGACGATGAAGAAGTTAATGGATGTGAAGCAGTGTTATTATTTGATGATGATCCGTTAGAATGAATCTGTTGTTGCTGTTGTTGTTGTAAAATTGCACCATTTGAATCAGTATTAGTTATGGGCGTTATATTACGCCTTGAAGAAGGATGTGATATAGAAGATGAATTATTCATTATACACAATAGTTATACCGAACTATACTATACTACAATATAACAAATACAACAATCAATAGATAAAAGTAAATTAATTTCAATTTGTTTGTGTTTGTGTACGTACCAAAACAAAAACTTTTGAGCAATCACAAATGACATACAAAATGATTTATAATATATTATGTAATATATATAATTATATTATGACTTGTAATGTTTAAACTTTATATATTATAAGACTATTTACCTTAAATTTATTCTATACATGTTCTATTGTTTTATATATTTCAATTATATACTAGAATATATCTGTTAAAAGTGTTTAATTGATCATTGGCTTCGATATTGATTGAAATGCTCAGCCATAAATTTAATCATTAAATTGAGCCGCTCATAATGTTTTGATTTTTTTTTTTAAATTTTTATAAATTTGTACGTTCGTCGTACACATGGAAATTATTATTGAACAATTAAAAGAGAGCAATCAACTTTGGCATAGTGTACAGTTTAGTATATATTAGTGACCTATTTGAATTGACTCAGCCAGTTAGTTTAGTTATTATTATTTAAGTTTGAATGGGAGATTTATAGATTTTTCCATTTTTCAATTTTATAGAGAGAGATATATATATAAAAGGGTATCTCTTTGGTATTGGATATAATTACATATTTTTCATATTTTTCATATACAGCAAGTATTTTATTTTTATTTTTACAAAGTATACACATTAAAGAATGATGATTAGTAGTAGGTTAGTTTCAAGTAGAGTTTTAAGTTTAAACCTTCGAAGATATCAATCTACTAAATCTATACTAGATAAAGAACCAATTTATTTAATTGGTATTCCAATTACCAATAAGAATACATTTTTTTATTGTCAGTATAATGATACAGTTACCACTGATTCAAATAATAATAAATTAGACTCCAAATTAATTAAATGGGCAACTAAAGTTTGGAATAATTTTGAAAAATCAGATGTTTCAGTGAATAAAAAAATTGTTAATTTTATAAATTCAATGTTGAGTAAGATACCATGGATTGAAATTTGTTTTAGATCTATACCATCACAGAATAAAATTGCTAGATTTTTGAAAAAAAATGCAATTGAATTAGAAAATCATAACGCACCACTAGATTTAACTTTAAATGATAAGATTAATACAAGTTTAATTCAAACATCAAATTTAAATGCAAATCATTTAAAAGAGATACCACTTTACTACCCATTAAATTTAACATCAGAAGAAAATATTAATAAAATTTTACAAAATGAAGTTAAAGTTGGATACCAAAAACATTACAAATCACTAATATTCTCAATTATAGGTATACCAATTACACTACCATTTGCACTTTTACCAGTTGTACCAAATGTACCAGGTTTTTACTTAGCGTACCGTGCATACTGTCATTTTACAGCAATTAATGGTGCTAAACATTTAAAATTCTTACTAAGTACAGAACAAGATAATAAACATCATATCGATATGATTGGTTTGAAAAATTTATCAGATTCTTATTTAAATACAACAGATGCAAAGATTAAAGAAAATGTTTTAAAATTTATGGAAATTGATAATGAAAAATTAATAGATGAAGAAGAAGAAGTATTATTATTATCCAATGATTCAATTGAAAATTTAACTGAAAATTTAAATATTGAAGGATTAGATAAACATTTAATTAATGCTTTAAAACAAGAGACTAATAGACTTGAAAATAATGAAATTACTAATAAATAGATAAACATGTATAGATAAGATAAGTCAAATTAGATATTATATAATATATATATATATATATATAAAATATATTAATATTACGTAACTAATGAATAACAAACTCAATTACATAATACACAATATACCACGTGACATGACACAGGGCATTACAAACCCTCTCACACCCTGAAACCCTCTAAGCATATATATTATTACATAATATATTATGTAACTGTAATATATAAATTACTATTAAAAAAATGAAACCCTAAAAAACGAATTTGCTCTAAAACCTTTTTTTGAATTGGCAGTAAATGTTTTTTTTTTTTTTTTTGGAGTGGGCAAATTCTACCAAAATTAATACTCCAACATCCATCCATATCACTTTGTATCCTTTTCCAATTCCACTTTAAAAAACACTCTACTTTATATATCTTTCTTTCTTTCTTTTAGCTTAATATTTTTTTTTTTCTCTTTTGATTTTACTTTTTTAGTACCTATATACATTTAAATTTCAATATGAGAGATAAGTGGAGAAAGAAGAGAGTCAGAAGACTAAAGAGAAAGAGACGGAAGGTTAGAGCTAGATCCAAATAAGTTAATTGACGGACAGGCAATTAATTAAATTGTTTTTTTTAGATAATTTTAAATTAAATTAAACCTGTTGGGAAGTTCACTTCTAAATTAAGAAAATAAAAAAAATAAATAGATAAAAATTCTCTTTCTCTCTCCTTCAACTGTTTTTAAATAATATTATTAAACTTGCTGGTTTTCAAATTATGTTGGTTTTTCTAAAATTCTTTGGAATTTTTGTTTGTGGTTATGATTTATGAAGTTTTGTGTTTTTGTTTTTTTTCTTTTTTTGGTATGGATATGGACATTATATATTTCCAATTGTGTTGTTTTAGTTTGAAGTTTCTTTTTAAAACTTTGATTAATTTCCTTTTATTTGATTTACTCCTACCTTTTTATACGTTTTTACAAAAAAGATCCGTTAATACATTTTTCTTTTCCTTTAGGTTCAGTTTGTTAAGAGTGAATATTTTATATTCTTTTTTGGCAAGTTGGGTTTATTTGAAAAGAAATTTTTTTTAAAAAAAAAAGAATTTCAGTAACATCCTAGTAAATATGTACTTTGACTTGTGTCTGTGTCATCATTGCTTGATTGATTAAATAATTTCTTAAATGGATCAAAAGTATCGGCATCTATAACTGTATTTAATACTGTACCAGAGATTACTTTAAAAGAATTTGAATACTCTGGATTCTTTAGTTTAAATTGATCCATATCAAATGATTTATTTAATTCTTCAAATATTTCTCTTCTTGAATCATCCAATTCATAAGTAATATTTTTAGTTACCTTTTTTTCAAATTGCTTAACAGTTTTGTCTTTACATTGAGTATATGGATGATGATTATTTATAATTTCATTTAATCCAATACCATGACCACTAGAACTAATTGGTCTCCATCTAATTAATCTATCTTCCATAAATTCATTATACCAATTACTACCACCATCACCACCTCTATTTAAATCATAAGTATAACTACTAGTACTAAATATATTTAATCTTCTACTTTTAATTAAATTATCTCTTATTGAAATTTTTGGTGTACATTCAATTGGTGGTTTATGAGTAGGTGTAAAATCTAATGGTAATTTAAATAATTTATCACTAGATGATGATGATATAGGTGTAGACATACAACATTCATCTAGTTGTATATTCTCTTCATTACTAATTGATACCATGTTTCTTAATGATACTGTATAATATAAACAAACATATATATATATATAATATAAAAAGTGGGTATATAAATGACATATTAAACGGTTTTAAAGCGCCAATTTATCATTTACATGTCAAAACATACACCCGTACACAAAAAAACCCGATCATTACATAATCACACATTACGTAATATATTTACATAATAAATTACATAACACACTTACATAATAAATTACATAATGGAATGAAAATACGTCATTTCACTTACATAATAAATTACATAATCGTTTGTGTGTGTGTATTTTTTGTTTTTTTTCCTTTTTAAATTTTTCCTTTTTCTGTTTTTTTGTACGTTAAAAAAAAAAAAAAAAGAAAAAGAAAAAAAGAAAAATTCGATCGATTGATCGATCAATAAAAATTGCAAAAAATTGCAAAGAGAGACAAACAAACAGAGACAGACAATTTTAAAAATTAAATTACTAATTTAATATTTTAATTTTATATTTATAGTATAACATATATATATATATATATATATATATTACAATATACATAAATTACTTGTTATATTTATACAATTGATTAAATTAGTTATTTTGTTTGTTTGTTTTTTCTTGTTTTTGTGGAATTTTCAATAGATATAAATATACAAGACCACACATACAGCATATTAAATTATATTTTTATTTCCTTTTTTTTTTGTTTTTTTGTTTTTTTATTTATTTGCAATATAGTGTATCATTCATAGACACAACAGGGTTTTCTTTTTTTTGTTGTTGTTAGGGGTAAATAATTATTTTGATCCATTAACCTAATTCAATTTTTGTTTCCATTCTTATTCATTTTTTAAAAAACACTGGTTGTTGTTTATCATTGGGAGGAAAAGGAATTAATAAATAATAAAAATAAATACTATACAATGGATATTGATACAGACATTCAAATGGAAGATGCCATTGAACAAAATACATCTACAGATTCAAAACAAATAGTTCAACAAGTTCCAATATCGACAACTAATCCACATACACAAATAAATACATTAGATGGTTGGATATCACAATTAAGTGAATGTAAACCTCTTAGTGAAGAATCAATTAAAGAATTATGTTCAATGGCTGTTGAAGTTTTAAAAGATGAACAAAATGTTCAACCAGTTCAAGTTCCAGTTACAATTTGTGGTGATATTCATGGACAATTTCATGATTTAATGGAATTATTTAAAATTGGAGGACCATGTCCAGATACAAATTATTTATTTATGGGTGATTATGTTGATAGAGGTTATTATTCAGTTGAAACTGTTAGTTATTTAGTTGCAATGAAAGTTAGATTCCCACAAAGAATTACAATATTAAGAGGTAATCATGAATCAAGACAAATTACACAAGTTTATGGTTTTTATGATGAATGTTTTAGAAAATATGGTAGTGCAAATGTTTGGAAAATTTTTACAGATTTATTTGACTATTTCCCAATTACTGCATTAGTTGATAATTCAATCTTTTGTTTACATGGTGGTTTATCACCAATGATTGAATCAATTGATCAAGTTAGAGAATTAAATAGAATTCAAGAAGTTCCACATGAAGGTCCAATGTGTGATTTATTATGGTCAGATCCAGATGATAGAGGTGGATGGGGTATATCTCCAAGAGGTGCAGGTTTCACATTTGGTCAAGATATTTCTGAACAATTTAATCATACCAATGGGTTATCATTAATTGCTAGAGCTCATCAATTAGTTATGGAAGGTTATAGTTGGTCTCATCAAGATTTAGTAGTTACTATTTTTTCAGCTCCAAATTATTGTTATAGATGTGGTAATCAAGCTGCTATAATGGAAGTTGATGAAAATCATAACAGAGATTTCTTACAGTATGATCCTTCAGTTAGACCTGGTGAACCAACAGTTACAAGAAAGACTCCTGATTATTTCTTGTAATTTATTATTACTTAAAATCATTATGCACTCAAATTTTTCTTTCCCCTCAACACCCACCTACTTACCTACCTACCAACCCCCCCACTTTTTTTTTCTCATATAAAGGATATAATGGTTCGACTCTTACTTCTCATTTCACTTGATTTTTCTTTCAATTTTTATTTTTTCTTATACTAAATTTTTTTTATTGCTTTGTTTCAAATATAAATTTGTTTTTTTTCTCTCTCTCTCTCCTTATCCTTTTTGTTTAGCAATCACTATTATTTTGTTGTCCTATTTTATGTTTCTTTTTATTATTTTTGTTAATTAACTTTACGATCTATTTTTAAAAATATTATAGTAAATTTTATTAATATTATATAAACTAGACAAGAGGGGAAAAAAGGGGTATTTTATTATTACTACTATTTAGTAATTTGGAAACTCCATGGAACTGTTAAATGAACAGTTTTATCATCGTCAATAAATTTAGACACTGCACTATATGAACCTCTAGCTAATAATCCAGAAGGTGCTTCAACTAATTCAAATTCTTTTTCATAGAATTGTTTATCTTCTGTATTTGGTGCAAATGAACCTAATGGTTCTTCAGATTTATCAACTGTAATACCAGTTTTTTTAACAGCTTGTAAATATTTTAAACCTGTAATTATATCATATTGAACTTTAAATTTAATAATTAATTGATAAACTGATTTTTCTTTAATCTTAAAAGAAATTTTTTTATTCTTTAACATTGCATCATTTTCAATATTTTCTAAATTTATTATAACTGGTTCTGATTCACCTTGAATAAATAATGACATTGATAATATAACAACTGTACGTTTATCACCTTTTTTAACAGGAAGTGAATTACCTGTATTTAAACCAAGTGATTTCTTCCATTTATTTAATGATTCATCTTGTGAATCAAGTTGGGTATATTCTTGAATAGTTTTTTTTTCAGAAACTTTAAATCCTGGAACTTCTTCAGGAATTAAATCATCAACGTTAGACATCTTTGTATATATGTATATTTAAATAAATTATATATATTAAAAAGGACAATTAAAGGACAATTGTTAAAATATTGAAATTTTTAAAAACACAAAATACAACTATAAAATTTGAAAAACTTCAGGCGTATCTGTATATATATATATATAAATGTATTATATTATGTATAATAAAAATTTAACCTATTTATGTGTTAAATTGTATATTTTGTTACTCTCGTTACGGCTATACGTGTATAATTTATTAAATTTCTTTTAATAATAATTTCTGGCTTTGATTTGATCCCGCCTTAAACAAACAAACATATCTGGTGTACAGATGTAAAGAAAAAAAAATTAAAATTTCTTGCAGGTACGACGTACGTACACGCGCAAGTGCATATTGCGTCGATCTTGTTTCAATATAATATTCCGTACGTCTATCGACGAATAAAACTTTAAATTTTTTTATTTTTTAAAAACAGAAAAAATTCCGTTTTCTCTTTTGGGTAATTTTGTATTTATTACGTAAGTTCGGCTAATACCGATCGATATATATAGTATGTTCACAGCCTTTATTGGACATTTATAATTTTTTAGACTTTAATGATATAATGGATTATTATATTATTATATATATGGATTATATTTGATTTTGGATATTTGAATGGGGGTTTTTTTTTCTTTTCATTTAGAGTTTTCTGTTTTTCTTTCATTTGTCAATATATAATATAAGATCATGTCTTTAGGAAAATTACCTTCCCCTAGTGAGCTACAAAAATTAAGTACAGAGTCTCAAGTTGAAATTTTAAACAATTTATTTGAACCATGTCAAACATTGACTAGTTATTTAATACCACTGTTATTCCCACCATGCTCTGAAAATACAGTTTTATATACGTCATATAAACAATTAATTGAACAGTCTAGAATTTTCCTATTTCAACTAATGAATTCAAATGAAAAATCATTAGAATCATCAACTACAATTCACTCCATAGTTTCAGCTCATCCTAGACTTGGACCAGCTAAGCCATCTAAAGTTGAACATGAAGAACTTTCAGATCATTCTAAATCTGAACAGGCACAATTACAAGGTACACCTGAACAAGCACAGCAGTTGATTGATTTAAATGATCTTTATGAATCAACTTTCCCTGGTCTTAGATTTGTCTGTTTTGTTAATGGTAGATCAAGAGATTTAATAATGGTTGAAATGCGTACCAGAATAAATAGAAACAGTTATAATTTAGAAGTTAGTGAAGCTTTTGGTGCTATGTGTGATATTGCTTTAGATAGAGCAAAAAAATTATTAGGTATTAATAAACTGTGATTATTCCTGCTTACTATTATTATATACAAGATATATATATAACGAAACTATAAAAAAGTAATTTTCCAAAAAAAAAAAAAAAAAAAAAAAAAAAAAAAAAAAAAAAAAAACATGTAGAATAGATATAGTTCAAATAAGAGAATATCTATAATAAAAGCAACCGGTTGCTATTTTAATGTGATTTATATGAGGATCCATTATTTGATCCTCCATTCGATGAATTTGAAGATCCATTACTATATTTATTAGTCTTGTTGTTGTTATTGTTGTTACCACTATATCTACGTCCTCCACCATTATAATAAACACCAGCTCCTGGTTGTAATTGTTGCTGCATTAAACCAGGTTGAGGACCACCAGTACCAATCATATAAGGTGGGTAGTAGTATGGTTGATACGGTTGTGGGGGTATAACAGGAGATTGTGAATTTTGATTTGGAGATTTTTGTTGTGATTGTGATTGAGTATCACTTGACTGCGATCCTCCATTTGTTTGTTGGGTTGGAGGTGGTGGAGGAGGGTAGTAGTAGTATGGGTATTGAGCGTTTGGATTAGATCCTGGTTGTTGTATATTTTGTTGTTGTTGTTGTTGCTGCTGCTGCTGCTGTTGTTGTTGATCCAGCGGTAATGAAGAAGGATTTGTTGGTAATTGACCAACTAAATGTGGAGGTGGATGAGCATATGGATACCCCATTGGGATGAATTGAGGCTGATAGTAATTATAGTCTTGAGGAGATGGGACATAGTTATAATGGGAGTGATTTTGACGATAATTACCATGATGATTGTAATTATTCCTTGTGTTATTATAACGGTATTGATTATTATAACGAACACGTTGTTGTTGTTGTTGTTGTTGATGTTGTTGATAAGGAGTATGACTAACACTTGAATTTGAAGAATCTTGCAAAGAATCTTCTTCATCGACATTAGTAGTCTCATCTTCATCTTCATGCTCTTTTTCAAGTCTTTCTTTAACTTTTCTATATCTTTCTTCCCTAGTTAATTTATCTTCTTCAATGTTTAAATCGGTTGATATATGTATAGATGATTCATCTAAATTTGTATCTTCTTTTCTATTTCTTTTCATAATTTTAATATTTTTAACAGTTTTCTGTTCTTCTTCTTCTTCTTCTTCTTCTATACTTTCATCATTACAATTCAATTGAATCTTATAATGTTCAAATAAATCAGACAATCTAATTCTATTTAATTTTTCCAATGGATCAAATCTTAAATTTCTAAAATCCAATGGTTTAATATTACCTTCATTATCAAATTTAGCAGATTTTTTAGTCTCATCATCTGCATTAACTAATGATGTATTAATTTTAAATAAAACCATTGAAAATCCATCATTTGATAAGATATGACCTAAATTATAATATTCTGCTAATTTATGTGTAAGTAATCTATAATATGAATTTAATGGTGTCATTTTCCATGAATCAACATTTGGTTTGGTTATAAAATCTGTAATTTCAGATTCTAATCCCAATATAAATTTTCTATCTTCAATTGAATTTTTTTGTTCCAATTGATTACTACCACTACCACTTCTATTATTTAAATTAAATAATGATTTAATTAAAATTTCAGGAATATTATAATGATTTGACAATTCTTTTATTATATCCGCTGAATCAGTTGATTTTAAATTCAATGGTATAAAATCTGTATTTAACTGATCAATTGAAAGTTTTTCAAAATCATTACAAACTTCTTCATCCACAGCAGATGGCATATCTGTTGCTGTATTTGTTGTAGTTGTTGTTGATGTAGTTGATTCAATGGACTCTGAAGTCATAATAAAAAATTGTAAATAATATTATACTCTGTATTCTATACTATAATGAAATTCAATATAGTACTATATATATATTAACACACAATTGTATACTCTTGTCAACACCACTCAATTGAACCTAAAAGACAAAATTCAATATATACAGATAAATATATATATATATGAATGATATTTAAATGATATTTGAATTGAATATATATAAACTAATAAACTAATAAACTAAACAAAACAAAGGAATTTATTCATTAAATTATAAGAAATTCAAAAATAGAAAGGCTCGAGAAGGAAATTTTTGTTTTTTTTTCAACTTTTTTTTTTTGTTGTTTTTTTTTTTGTTGTTTTTGCGATTTTTTTCGTTTTTGCGTTGTAAAAAAATTCTGTGTTTTTTTAATTTCCCCCGGTAGAAATTTAAATTTCATACGCATTCTCTCCCTTTCTCCCTTTCTCTCTCCTTCGTATAAATTTTAATTTTATAATTTATTTCCCCCGGCCGTCTGCCCCGGACGGGGGGATGAAATTGTAGACAGGCGGCGGAGGGGAAATCGCGTACAAAATTTTTAAAGAAGAAGAATTTTCGTCGTGTTATTTAAAGAGAAAAATTACGTGATTGGCAGGTGCATATTGCGGCCTGACGTGTCGTGTCGTGTCGTGTCGGGTGATTTTTTGTATATTCTTTAAATAGTTTGTTAATTTATTGGAGTAAACTATTTATTTAATAATAGCCTTTAATTCTCCAATTATGGTATTTAGTATTTAATATATATATAATAACTTCTTCTATTCTCTTATTCGTCTTACGGCCCCTCTGGCCCTACACACGATATTAATTTTTCCCCAGAGAAAATAAAAAAAAATAATTAAATGCATGCGAATGAATCAACGGCGTATATACATCATCATCATTTGATAGCCTATCATTAAAATTAATTAATTCATATTAATGTCACCCTCTTTATCTAATTTATTACTATTTTTTCTTTCTTTGATAAAATTTGAAATTTTAGTCTTTAATTCAATATCATCTTCAACATCTTCTAATTTTAATGGAGTTCTATTAAATGGATCTGTTGAATCATTCATTAAATGAGCTTTTAAAACTGATCTATCAATTGAAATTTTAGAATGTGGTAATTTAACTGGATCTTTCATTAGTGTAAACATTAATGGATCTAAAAATTCATCTGGTATATCACCTAATTCTAATTCTTCTTCTTCTTCTTCTAATTTAAATTTTTCAGCTTTAATGACAAAATTTGTTAAATTTTTATCAAATTGTAAATCAATTTTACCAACTTTATATAAAATTTTAATTGATTTGGTAAAACATTTTGGTGTAAATGAACGTCCATCTTTGGCAACTGCTTCAATAAATTCATCTTGTTTTGATAAATTTATAAAAATTGAACATAATTGATAAAGTAATTCAGATGGATTAAATTGATAAGTTTCAGGTTTTTCAACTTTTAATTCATTATATTTAGGTCCAACTAATTGAACTAAATTATAATTCAACATACCTGCTAATCTATCAACAATTTCTACAATAATAAATGATTTTGGAATTTCTTTTGTAAATAAATTAAATAAATGAATTGTTTTATTTGATAGTTGAACAAATGATTTGGCACTTTGTTCATTTTCTTGTAATTTTTTATTTAATTCTTCATCTGTTTCTGTCATTGTTGGTGAATTACCTTTTAATCTATTACTAATTTCACGTTGACATGTTCCAATTGTATGTAATGTATTTAATGATTCATCTAATAAAAATGTTGTATCATTTAACATTCTAGCAATTAATCTAACAAAAAATTTTAAATTTGTTTTGGAAATTTTTTGTAAATCTGATCTAATAAAATCAAATTTCCAAAGTTGTTCAATAATTATTGAAATGTGACATCTTGCATTAAATTTATCATAAAATTGTGAACTTGAACCTGTCTTTTCAACCATAACATAGAAATCCAAAAGTGAAATTAATAAATTTTTTTTAACAATTTCATTTTCATTAAAAATTTGAATCATATATCCATTTTCTCCATTTTGTAAAGGTAATGATCCAAAGAATAAAATTTCTGTTAATCTTGACTTTAAATGTGGATTACTAACTAATTCTGGACATCTCATTATAATAATGGCAAATTCAACAAATAAATTTAATTTATCGTCATTTTGAAACATTGGATTATTATTAAATTTTGAAATGTAGTGACAATAGTTAATAATACCTTCAATAAACATTTCTGGGAAATATTTAAATGGAATTGGTGATATACTTCTTAAATAATCAATATCATCTAATTTATCAACTTCATTATCTAAATTATGGAATGGAATCTTTAAAATTTGATTTGATTGAGGATATGTATGAGTTGGTTCAATTAATCTAATAAAAAATTTAATTGATCCAATAATTATATCAAATATTTCTAATTGTAATTCTCTATTTGTTGAACACATTTCAATTGAATTTTTTAAAGATTTTGATTCTTGTAATTGTTTTTGTAAAGGTTTGATTTTTGTTTCCACAAACATTTTAATCATTGGATTATTACCTCCTTGTACATTAGTCTTTTCAATCAATTCTTGCATTTTTTTCAATTCTTTAGTCATATATTTAATTTGACTATCTAATCTATTTGAACTAACAAATAATCCACCATAACCATAATGATTATAAGATAACATTAAATAAAAACATTGACTAATAAAATTTAATGGTTTACCATCATCAATATTTTGTGAATTTGAATAATATTCATCAGATTCTTGAATAGTTGAATTTATTTTTGTCTCTTCTGTTAAATCAATTAATTTATCTTTGTGATTTAAATATTGAATATCAATTTTACCAATTTTAGAATCATCTAATAAGAATGGTTTTGAAAATTTCATTAAGATAATTGTTAAATTAAACATGAATGAATCAGTTGAAATTTTTTTAGGATCTGCATGTTCACCTCTTCTTAAATGATTTTTATTAACTATATCTGCCAATAATCTTAAAAATGAATTACGACAATCTTCACCTGATCTAACTAATTTATCACAAATTTCAAATAATCTATTTAATAAAATATTATGCTCTGAATGTAAAGATTCATGAATTGATCTTAACTGTTGTTTTGTTAAATTTTCTGGATAATTTGCAATTGCTACATTTGATAGTAATGGTGAAATTCTTAATAGTGGACCTAATATAGTTGAAGTTTCAAATTGATGAGCTTTTAAATTAGGTGGATGGAACCCATCAATTAAATGAAATTGTGAAGCAACAGTTTTATTTGCAACAAATAATTGGAAAATATTTAAAACTTTTAAATATTCTGAATCTGTTGAATAATTTAATGATATTAATAATTTGGATAATTTTGGAATGATAATATTTAAAAATTCTAAAGTTGAATCATTTTCCACTGATCTATTAATCATATCAAGGAAATATCCATTTAATTCTCCACCTGCAACCATTGATAAAATTTTAGAAATTGTATTATTTATATCAACTAAATCTGTAAACATATCAGGAACTTGAAATAAAATTAATGAATAACTTGATGATAATCTAATAATTTCATCAAGTATTTTAATTTTTGATAACTTTAATGAATCATCAGATTTAATTAATCTTCTTAAATTTTGACTCTTTGTCCAAACTTGAAATAGATAAATTAAAGGTCCATTTTTATCTAAACCTGTATCTATAACTCCCAAATCTGTCAATATTTCTAAAAATGCACCGTCAATTGAATCTATGCTTAATTTATCATAATCTTCCGATAATGAAGGTAAGAAGATATAATTTCTAGCAGTTGCCTTTGATTCAGAAACTGATGCTTGTAAAATATACTCCATTTCATTATTAGCCCATTCATCAATACTATAATCAGAATTAGCATTGACCGTCGTAGGCGTAATTAAATTTGATTTCTTTATTGTAATTTCAGGCTTAGTCACTTTAGATGGTGTAGATATAACTGGAGTAGGTTTAGGAGTCTTAGTTGCTGAATCATTAGAAGTACTAGTCTCAGAAGCAGACGATGATAATTTTGCCAATCTTCTAGCACGGATCTGTAAATAGTTAGTACAAAGATAAGGAAAGTGGGGGATCAAATAAGAACAAATTTGTTACATACCTCGTCAGCAGCACTCATTGAAATTGATTTAACTTAGATTGAATACAATGGGATCGATACTAAACAAACAAACACCTACTATCACTTTGATCTATTAAAAAAAAAAAAAAAGTGTTATCTGTCTGTTTAAAAGAGGTGGCAAAACAAACAAATAAACAAAAAGTTGCACCAAAAGGGAAAAAAAGACCAAAAATCCAAAAAAAAAAGAAAAAAGAAAAAAATAAAATCTCA
The DNA here is from genome assembly GCA_030567815.1 of Ogataea piceae. Lineage (NCBI taxonomy): Eukaryota > Fungi > Ascomycota > Pichiomycetes > Pichiales > Pichiaceae > Ogataea > Ogataea piceae. Next base: position 128,627 of record JAJLSX010000029.1, on the reverse strand, counting down.
GTGAGGAGGACTTAACTTTTTAACAAATAAAAAGTTTCCCCTTTTAAGTGTTTGATCAGTATAAAGTATTAGTTAGTTAGATATAGTTAAATAGATGAGGGAGTATTCTGTAGATATGGTAAATGATAGATAAATACGGTATAGATTACTTATTACAACAGTCTATTTTCGTTCTAGAGAAGTTGTCTTTTTTAAAAAAATTAGAAGAAAATAGTATATTTTTTCAAGTATACATAAATAAGGATATTATTATATATATAACATAAGTTTTTAATATTTTAATAAAGATACTTTAAATTTTCAAAAGTTGTTTAAGCCTTGATAGCGAATTTTCTAACTGGATGAGCAATAGCTTGTTTCTTAGCTTTGTCAGTCTTGGCGAATTTTTCGTTCTTAGTTAAAACTCTTCTTAAAGCTCTGGTCTTCTTTTGTCTTAAATCTTTTGGAATGTACTTCTTACCAGCGTAGAAAGCTCTAACTGATTGTCTTTGTTGTAAGTTAATAACAGTTAAAACCTTAGCAATAGATTTTCTAACAGTGTGGATCTTTGGTAAAGAAGCTTTAGCTAATTTTTGAACCTTTAAGTTGGCTAATTCTTTCTTTAAGTCAACTAATTGCTCTTGCAATTGTTCCTTTGATTTAGTTCTTAATTCGAATGCTTTAACACCAGCCTTTAAAAAAATTGATTTATTAAAATAAAAATTTTAATAATTAAATGTTAGTATTATAGAACTTTAGAGTAAATTCTTCTTAGAAGGATAGTATAGGAATATGTTATAATTGAATAATGGATTAATTATGTCCATACAGGACTGTGATGCGTGTGTTGTATAAATACATACACACATACATTTATGTATGTACGTCTATTGTATATTGTATTCTGTATATTGTATATCCATATGATTCAAGTATTGACTGTACATCATTCATTTTAATAAGGTAATTCTATTTGACGTATTGTATAATGAATCTCTCGCATATCTTACAAATTGCTCTAATCATAAGTCACCCACTATAAACTACGTATATGACCATATGAATATAAATCATCCTCTGTATAATTTCAATATAGTGACATGACAACTTGCTAACACATATAATATACTCTTATAAAACTCACTTGTAAATCGTTGTATCCAGTATAAATTAAATTTATCTTCTAATACTACTATTGTATATAATCCCCTCTTGACTGATCAATCAATATAAAAATATTCTCTTCTACTATCCAATATGAAGGTATTAATTATGTGGTAAGATTTTAAACATACCATTTTGTTGATTATTGATATATACTAATATGAACTTGTAATATTATAAATATAAATTTTTATATATATTATATATATAGTAATAAGTTTTATATAAAATTTTAACAGTACAAATTTTCAACTAATTCCAAAACGCAAAAGCATAAAACACAACAAAAAAAAAAAAATTTTCAGAAAATGAAAGAAATTAAATTTTTACTATGAGAGAAATTTCGTCCATAGTGAGGAAGAAAATTTGAAAATTTGCAGAGTGATATATTTTAATGACACATTATTATTAATTAGCAGACATGTATTTTTTTATTAAAGAAAATTTATATTTTCCCAATTTGGCAGATGTGAGTTGTGAGCTGTGACTGTGACTTTCTCTTTATCTGGTGCGAGGTGTTTTCAGTTTTTTTTTGTTTTTTTTCGTACAAGAGAATTTATAATTATATAATATATTATATAATTTGGGGGATTTGGAATGGCTGTGTATAATATGTGGCTTATTGTATAATATGTGGCTAGATATGAATTAATGGCGTAGACTAAATGATTTTAATTATTATGACGTATTAATTATATTACATAATTTATATATTGTATATATTCATCTATTTTTTTTTAAAAAATCAGTTTTTATATAGATAAGGTAAGATTAAATTTTTATATGGTTCTTCTAAATATTGAACATCATCTTCAGTTAACTTTAAATGAATTGCATCAACTGCATCATCAATTCTTTCAGTTTTAGAAAACCCAACAATTGGTGAACAACCTTTATATATTGCCCAAGATGCAGCGACAGATGCCATTGAAACGTTATACTTTTTAGATAGAGTGTCAACTCTATTAATAATTTCCTTTTGATCATCTCTAAGTGGATCTAAACCTAAGAATTTATTAAACGTATTACTATTTTTATTTCTTTCACCTTGGTCTTGTTTATCTAATGGTCTAGCTAATGCTCCGCCTGCATTTGGTGACCATGGAATTAAACCAACTCCAGTTTCTTTACAGTATGCAATTAATTCAACTTCTTCTTCACGGTATAGTAAATTATAGTAACCTTGGTAAGAAACAAATTTGGTCCATCCATGGATTTCTGCAACGTGTTGCATAGTGACAAATTGATATGTTCTCATTGTAGATGCACCAATATATCTAACTTTACCAAGTTTAACAACATCATGTAATGCTTCCATTGTTTCTTCAACTGGGGTTTCATTATCAAATCTATGGATTTGTAAAACATCGATATATGTACCTAATCTTTTAACAGATGCATCAACAGCATCAAAGATATGCTTTCTTGATAAACCTTCACAATTAACCATTTCATGACCTGGATAATTATTGTAAGTAGCAAGTGTTATAGTGCTATCAGATTCATCAACTGCAAAAAAACATTTTGTTAAGATAACAATTTTATTTCTTGGGATATTAAACTTTTTGATAAATTTACCAATTAAAATTTCAGAAACTCCATTTGAATAAACATCAGCGGTATCAAATGTTCTAATACCAACATCATAAGCTTTTTTCATAATTTTGAAAACATCTTCTTCTTCTTCAACTGTCCATTCTGCCCATTTTTTGGTACCAAAGGACATACAACCAACAATAATATTGGAAATTTTTAATCCTGATTTACCGAGATTTGTATAAAAATCTTTTGAAACTTTTTCCCAATTTTGTGGTCTTTGCATTGTAATTATTATTTAACTAAGTCTTGTATATATAATTATATATATCTATACAGATAATCAAATCTATATCAATTAATCAAAAAAGGGGTAAATCTACTCCAATTTATATCAAACGATTTTCGGTCTTCGGAAGTCGGATTTATAATCGCATGTGAATCACGTTGTCTCCTAAATCCAAACCAAAATAGGATTTAATGACGTTAAAAGAGAGCAATGACAATACACAACATATCATCATATATAATGTTATATATATATAACTTTTGCGTGTATCATATCAAAAAGATACATCTCACTTTATGATATTCTTAACTCCTACATCCTGTATCCCTAAATCCCCTGTTAATTCCATAGTGCGATGAAAATATAAGGAAATTGCCCTATACGCATCATCCTCATCACTTGCTCTATTTTTCATCTACAATTTTACAATTTTACATATTATTGACAGCAATTTAATGATTATTTCTCTTTTTTTTTTTTTTGTCATGTTTTTTTTTTATATTCCTTGATATATATAAATACATATATATAAACGTATTTTTTCTTGATTTTTTTTTCCTTATTAAAGGAAAGAGAAAAAAATAGTAAAATATTTCAAAGTAAAAAGGAATAAGTAAGATAAAAGATGATGAGAAAAAAAAAATATAGATAAACAGATACAGAAACGGGAAGGTTGGTTGAAAAAATTAAGATAATAATAATAATAAAAAAAGGAACAAAAATCAGGGGGGAGGGAGGGGAGGGGAGGAAGGGTAAGGGGTAGGATATATGTATATTGATGGGTTGATAGATTGATGGATCAATTGATATATAAATGGATTAATCAACTGATATATATATATATGAATGGAGAAAGGTAAGAAGCACACCTTTTTGTTTTTGTTTTCCAAAGCAATTTATTTAAAAGAAACAAAAAAAATACATTGTGTGTTCTTTGTCTTGTTTTCTTTTTTCTTTTTTTAAAAAAAAAAAATAAACTAATTAAAAATTGAATTCAAAAGATAGAAAAAATATACTTTTTTTTTAAAACTTATTTAAGCGCTGTTCTTTAAGTTAGTTGATAACCATTCTAAACCTTCATATAAACCATCACCTGAAGTGGCACATGTAGCTTGAATAAACCATGGTCTTGGTCTAATTGATTGTAAACCTAATTTTTCAGTAATTTCAGCAGCATTCATAGCATTTGGTAAATCTTGTTTATTAGCAAAGACTAATAATAAAGCATCTCTTAATTCATCTTCATTTAACATTCTTTGTAATTCTTCTCTAGCTTCAGAGACTCTATCTCTATCGTTAGAATCAACAACGAAAATAATACCTTGAGTATTTTGGTAATAATGTCTCCATAATGGTCTAATCTTATCTTGTCCACCAACATCCCAAACGGTAAATGAAATGTTCTTATATTCAACAGTTTCAACATTGAAACCAATAGTTGGAATAGTGGTAACAATTTCACCTAACTTTAATTTATATAAAATAGTAGTCTTACCGGCAGCATCTAAACCAACCATCAAGATTCTCATCTCTTTACGACCGAAAAGGCCTTGTAATAATTTTGAAATTGATAAACCCATCTGTAAATAATGTTAGTATTAGTAATAGATATTGGAATGGCAAAACTGTAGTTGACAAAATTGAGAAAAAGTGACGCGTATTTTTATCCTCTTTGAAAATAACTAAAAATAGAATTGATATGAAACAAACAAACAATAAAACAAAACATACAATTAATAGTTATAATATGATTCCCAACGTATAACACAATTGAATTGTAAACAGAAAATAAAGAAACAAAAACAATCAAAAAAAATAAAAATAAAAAAAAATAATAATAATAAAAAAATCCAATCTATATAGATAAACACCAATTATTAAAGATTTCCAAATCGTTCATTTCACTTGAGTGATACGTCGTTGTTCCGAATCCCAAAAAAAAAAAAAAAAAGAAAAAAGAAAAAACAGAAAAACGAGGAAATCCACTATTGACACATAAATTTAAATTGACATAAAGAAAATCTGCCAAGTGGCAATCAATTTAATAATTTCGCTTTTTTTTTTTTTGTTCTCTCTCAATTTTCGTTTCAAAAAAAAGGGCGGACGTGTGTGAGACTACCGGGCAATTCTTGTTTAAAAATTTCATTCACCGCGAGTTAAGAGGTGCTAGTGGTGGGTGGGCGGTGGTGGTAATGTATTATTATTGAAGTTAACAACGAATCAGTTTATAACAATTGAAAATGATAGAGTGTATTGGATGGTATATATATATATATACCCAGATTGAATGAATGAATGAATGGAAATAATTGATGATTATCTATATATATGTATATGGATCAATTGATAACAAATATATTGTAAGTTTCATATCAAACCTTGTTCCCCCTTGTTACTATTGTTCCCCTTTGTATTTGTCCATTACAGTTTCCCAATTTGTATACAGGATTTTTTATAGAAATTGAATTGATTTAAACATACCTTTTAAATATATATAAATATGATATAAAATTATTTAAATAATTTATTGAAAAAAAAAATATATATATATATATATATAGATTAAAAGAATAAAATGATATAAAAGCAAATTGATATATAAAGATAAAGTAAACAAAAACTAAATCAAATCTCCCTCTCCCTTTCCCTCTCTCTCTCTCTCTCTCTCTCCATTTCCATTTTTCTTTTAATTTTATATTTTTTTGTTTTTTTATATTTTGAGTATTTAAATTAATTTTATAATAAATTAAGTATATAATTTTGTACGCGGCCAGGGGGGATCGTACGTACGTGTAGGAGGAAGACGCCCTCATATACGTGTATATATATACGCACGCGCGGTGATCAATACGTATATATATATATATTATATATATACGCTATGGTACGTACGTACGTGTATGATCTGCGGCGTATGGTTTATGGAATTTAATTTTAATACCGTATATATTTCGCGGCGTATATATAAAAGTGGAATATGGCCGTATATATATACCGGGAATAAATTTAAATTCCCTGGTGAGTACTTTATACAGGGGCGTAGTTTATTCTGATGTCATACTACAGTAGTCTGTACGATCTTCAAGATATTAAATCTTGATAAGTAGATCTCACTTACTATACTACATTCTATATCTAGGTTAGTTACTAGATTTGGGGTGGATGGATATATATATATATATGATTAGTTGATTATTATTAATAAATAGTTGAGTATATAGGCAATGCAATTATGTATATATGAGAGAGGAGAATCATGATTGAGCAAAATAGGGGGGGGTGGTTTTATCTGTGTGAATGGCGTGTACGTTGTTGATGTACGTATAGATCGAATGGGGGGTAATGAGGAAGAACTTTTAACGTCCCACGTTAACTTTACAAGTTGAATATTTTTGTAAAGCTCTTAAAAAGACAGCATATGTAACATCTTCATTATCTGGTTCCCAATACATTTCACTTAATCTTGTATGCCAAGGTGGGAAACCTTGTAAATTTAAAAATGATTGAAACAAAATTATTAAATCAGGTTCTTTACAAACCAATTGTTTTAACTCTTGATCAATAAACTTCATAGTTATATCTTTTTCACTTAGTTCATTATTTTTATGAAGAACTGACATAACTTTGGTTAATTCAACAATTGTTAATCTACCATCAACAACACTTATTAAAGAAATTTCAATATCTGGTTTTGCAATATCAAAATCTGATAATAAGTCATATTCACCGTCATAACTTCCATAGTAAGTTAAATTTAAATGTGGTATCTTAATAACAAATGTTGGTACATTACTTGTACCAAAATATTCAACAAGTTTTTTGTTTATAGCATGACGAAATTGTGGTATATTTTTCTTCAAATATCCATGGTATTCATAAATTGATAAAAATGGTATACCACTGGATAATGTCCATGTAGTAATTTCAGCAGCACTGTTACATAAACCTTCGATACCTCCATTTTCTTCTTGTTCTGACTTGTAAGTTATAATAGTTGATATATTCATTGGTATCTTTGGTAACTTATTAACATCACTATTAATTAAACTTGGTGTTCTTGCTGGATTATATGCTAAATTTAAAAATCTTAATTTTGATTTATTCTTAATATATTCTACAAGTCTCACAATTGACATTACTAAGTAAATCATTATTAATATTGAGTGATAGAAATAAAAAGAGAAACTTTTAGAATTATCTTCATCGGATAATGATCTAAATATATTTTTCAGTGATTTAAACAGTGAATTGGTTGAATATGCAGGAACTTGATCTAAATCTTTTAAATCTTGTTCTTGTTCTTGTTCCTCTTGTTGTTTCTGTTTAGCCAAATTTAGTGCTGCTTGAACTGGGGAAATGATTGATCCATTGAGATCTTTCTCTGATTCTTTTAAAGACATCGGAGTATTTCTATTGTAATTAATAATACTAACAATACTCCATGTATCAATTGAATGTGTACTCTATCTATTAGATCAATTGAGCCCTTTTTTTAAAAAAAATATTGAAATGTATCAATTGAAATCTTTAGAAACTCAATACAAAAATTACAACCTGTTGTGAATAAAAGAGATTACTAGATGATATTAACAAATGTAGTTGTATTATGTGTATGAGATATATAATATATATATATATATGTCTTTGTTTTAAAAAAGAAAGATACATAACGAACAATACAAAAAAATTTAAAAATCAAATTAAACACGTACTAATCAAAAAATTTCAAATTTTTTTCCTTTTTTTTTTGTAAGCGAAAAATACGAGAAAAATTTAATAGATAGGCACGTGATACATATCATGTATACTCTTTGGTTTTGTTTTTGTTTATCGTTTTATCGGTTTATCCTTTTACACAAGTCTAGCTCTTTGTAGTTTTCATCATACTATTCATTTGTACATACTCACCCACGTGAGTTGTAATATATATATATATATATTCTTTTCTTTAGTGTAAATGTTAGAATTTTACATGATGCATTTTTTAGGCATCCATTAAGTCATCATCACCATCATCATCATCGTCATCATCATCGTTATTTTCTTCTTCTTCTTCATTTTCATGTTGTTGAGAATCTCCATACTGTCCCATATCTAAATTAATATCATCATTATCTTGATCATTTTCAATTCCTGACATTTCACTTCCTCCAACTCCTAATCTTTGAATAAATTCCATTAATTCTTCTTGGTTACTATAACTATAATCTGAAACCTCGCTATCTGTAGCAGGTCCTTGACCGGCTATATCAGATGCGGGTTCTATACTAATATCAGAGTTGGTATTCATTAAATAGTCATAGTTAAAAGCCTGGGAATTGTTATTTTGAGATCCTAGTAAAATATCAACATCAATTTCATCATCATCAGAGGCTGAATTTATAGAAGGTGGGATATTATTTGGCATATTTATAATGTTATTCATAATTATGGCTGATGATGAGATAAGTGAATGTTGTTGTTGAGTTTGTTGGTGTTGGTGTTGGTGTTGGTGTTGGTGTTGGTGTTGTTGTTGTTGTTGTTGTTGTTGTTGTTGTTGTTGTTGTTGTTGTTGTTGTTGTTGTTGTTGTTGTTGTTGTTGTTGTTGTTGTTGTTGTTGTTGTTGAGCATTAGTTTCATTTGTCGTATAACTATGGCTTAGATAGTGAGTATCAGGCACAGAGTATGTAGTTGAAGTATTTATATCATCGTCTAATCCACCATCGTTCATATAATGTCTAATGGAAGTTGAATATGCCGAATTATTAAGTTGTTGCTGTTGCTGCTGCTGTTGTTCTTGACGTAACTTTTCATTCTCTTGTTCAGCTCTAGCTATAGTTTCAATAACTCTTGGTTTGAAAAATTGAGATTTTCTAGCACTTTTACAAACCCTAAATAATTCATCAACTTCTTCCAACATTAAACCTTTAGTTTCATAAACGTATAGATATGCAAATACAAATCCAACAAAATTTAATGACCCCCACAGGAAAAAAATCTTAGTACCTAAAGCTGCAGTATGAGAACCTGTATCGATTAAAAATGGAGTACAGAATGCAAATATGAAATTAACCAACCAGTTAGTAGCAGCTGTTATTGAAACTGCCTTTTGTCTAACCGATAAACTATACATTTCACCAACTAAAACCCAAACCAATGGACCCCAAGTTGCAGCAAAGAAACTAATAAATAAACAAACAAAAGCAATCATAATTTTATTTGCAATGACAGAATCTGTAGTTGCACCAACTGTACCAATGACAAAATTTGAAACTGTCATACCTGCAGCACCTATAATCAGTAATTTTCGTCTACCTAAGACTTCCACCAATATAATGCCTGGAACTGTAAATATAACATTGACAGCATAAGTAATAAAAGACATTAAATAAGAGTTTTGAATTCCAGCCCTTGCAAAAAAATTAACACCGTAGTAAAAAATGAAATTTATACCTGAACATTGTTGGAAAGCTTGTAAAATCATACCCGTTGCCATTCTTTTACCTTGACTTGCTCTACTTGGAGAACTTTTAAAACAGTCCCAAATTGAAGTTTCACCAAAACTCATTTCATAGTCATGATTTGCCTTAATTTCAATTAATTCTTCAATTAAAATTTCATCATCCACTGGTAATCTTCTAAATTTTGATAGTGAAATAATTGCATCGTCTAATTTATCTTGTTTAACAAAAAATCTTGGAGATTCAGGTAAACAGTAAAGACCAATCGATAAAGTTGTCCCCCATATGAGTTGAATACCAATTGGAATTCTATAACATCTTGCATCATCTATATGATGAGTCGCCTGGGTAATTGCACTTGAAACTAATAAACCCCATGTAATTGCCCATTGATACAATGAAATAATAGAACCTCTAATCCATTTAGGTGCAGATTCTGCTTGATATAAGGGAGTAATGGCAGATATAACACCAACACCAAACCCACTAACAAATCTACCAACACACAAGAGTGCTATATCTTGTGAAATCAGTTGAAGTATAGTACCAAGACAGAATATGATTGAAGTACATGCAACTAAACTTAATCTTCTACCAAATCTATCAGATATAACCGGTGCAAATAGTGAACCAAAAAATGTACCAACTGATAATATACCAGTTATTAGTGAAGATTCATTTGCTGTAAAAGTTTTACCATTTGTAGCAAATTGATTCTTAACATATTTCATCTCTAGTAATCCATTAATTATACCTGTATCATATCCATATAAAAACCCACCAACTGCAGTAAGTAAACCAACATAGATTGCCATCACAGATGTTTTATGCTTTTGTTTAGTATCTGCTATATTATTATTATTAGTCATTGTAGGCGATGTCATTTGAGACCCATTAAAACTTTCTTTATTATTTATCATTAATTCATTATTGTTATTATTGTTATTATTTATCTTCTCAGAAGATATATTATGTTCAAGATTTATCACTTTACTACTATCATTTGAAATAGGAGTATCTGATACCAGATCATTTGATAGATTAAGATCAATAGATTCAAGCTTAATAGAATCCATCATCTAAGTGTATTTACTATTGATATTGCATTTGCTATTGAAATATAATATTTATACATATATATATATATGTATATATATCTCTACTATCTATATATATGACGTATAAAACAACACCCCTCTCCTCTCTCTTGTTAAAATAAGGCAATAATTTAATTTTATTCCATAAAAAAAAACACTCAAAGCCTTAAAACAAAAAGAAAATTTAAAAATTTAAAAATTTCAAAAAAAAAAAATTAATTTTTTATGTATTACGTTATATATTATATAATATATATATATGCTTTTTTCTCTTTTTTCAAATTTGGCGGATATATGAAATGATCTAATTTAACGAACTTTATTTCTAAAAAAAGAACCAAAATTTTTCTTTAAACTACCATCTTTAGGTATATTATTGCTATGGGTATTTTGAGTATAAATTGAAGGTGTTGATGATGATGTTATTATATTACCATTAACATGACTTCCATTTCCACTTCCACTACTATTACCAGTTTGAGTCCTGCTCAAAGATCCACCTAAATATGTTCTAGCCCTTTTAGCTTTTAAATCTGTAATAATTGGTGAAGTAGTATTATTGTTATTGGTACCATCAACTGAATCACTAAATTTCATATATTCAGGTGATAATGAACCATCTGAAAATAGGCTATTTTTATCTTCATCTTCTTCATCAATTGTAGAACTACCTCTTGAATTTGTCTTATTTAATTCAAAGTTATAACTTAAATTAATTGAATCGTACAACATATCATCAGTTAAAATTGGATCTTCTAAACCTGCTTGAATTAAAGAATTTGCTAAGAAACAATAAAGTTTCCCCCATAATTTAATAACTCTAATATCAGACATTCTCTTGTATAAAGTATCAACCAATGCCATACCCATTGCTTTAAAATATTCTGATTCAACACCAAATACACGACAATGTCTACGACCTAAATTACCCATAAAATCACTCATTTTACCTAAATCTTCTAAATTTAATATAGCCATATAAACAATCGATGCAAATGACACTGTTTGATGTTTAATTGAAGGTAAAATTCTATCCAATTCAGGATGTTCTTCTAATAGAACCTCGTAAACTTGAATCCAAAAATCAGATGATGCAAACATAGAAGATGATGGCTCTATAATTTTATCCTTTGTCTTTTCAATTCTAATATCGTTAATCAAGACATTTTTGGACCATGATCCTCTAAGTAACTCAATCTGTAAAGTTGTTAACTTTAATATAACTGGTGAATATGTATTTGATTCCATTTTAACTTGACTACTATACCACAAAGTCGAAAAATACCTAGGGAATGAAGAATTGAAGGAACGAAAAATAATTTAAAACTAAAAAGAGGCACACACAGATATATATATATATATATATATATATATCTGTGTTTGTGTTTACATATACACAATCTAAAAATCAAATCATTATTGAAACCACCTTCAACCCAAAATATATACAAATGGCTATAAACAATGAAAAAGTTTAAAGTATAAAGTACTAAAAAAATTAAAAAATTAAAACTTCAATGCATAAGTTAAATATATACAAAGGAGAGAATAACAAAAAAAATCTTATAATAGAAGGTGATCCATAGTTTAATATGTACACAATGAAAATTTAAAATTTTAAACAAGGCAGCAATTCGTTTATGTATTATAAATTACCAATAAGTTTAAACTGTAAATGTACATCTAAGCAATATATGAATGTGAATGCAAAGAAATTAAAACCAAAGCGCAACGTCTAAAGTGTACTTGGCACTGTATACTACAATATAGACTACAATGCCTACTATACTATATCATACTACACTATATCATACTACACTATATCATATACTACACTATATCATATACTATACCGTATATACTATACTATACCATATATACCATATACTATATAGTAATATACCATATATACTATACTATATATACTGTATACTCTATATACTTCATATGAAATGAGTAAGACTAAGACAATCACAACCCTTCATGAAAACTATAAGAATTCATACATCTACAAAAAAACAAAACAAAAACAAACGAAAAATCTGAGGCGATTAAAAGAAAAAAAAAAAAAAAGAAAAAATACACACAGAAATGTAAATTAAAACCGGGGGAACACCGTGAAGGCCCTACTGCACATATTAAAGGGAGATCAAATGATAACTGTGCCCCAGTTTTATTAATATGCGCTGATTGTAAATTCCCCTGTAAAAAATTCATATAAATTTAAGGCAACGGTCGTAATTATAAAACGGCTCATTTCGCCTGAAAATGTAATGGAAACGAATTGATGCATATAAATTATTTAATTATTTAATTACTTATACAACATATACTTTATACATTATTAATTATATATTATTATATATTATATATATTATATATTATTATATATCATTGTTTATTGAATATGAAACATTTAGTACAAACACCCAACACCTCTATAAAAAATTATTATTTGAGTTTTAAATAAAAAATAAAACAAAATTTGCCTGAATGACTCCCTCGGTACTTTTTTTCCCATGTATATGTACGTATGTAAAATGTTAAACGATCAATCGAATATAATTTTTTATATATATATAATATATTTATATATATATATGCGTGCGGCATACGGTAAAGTAACTACAGCGCACACGTACGTACGTACGTACCAAATTCTTTAAATACGTTTATTTCTTTTTTTTTGCATTGTCTATGGAAAAATGCAGTGATTAAAAATTCAACCGCTGGAAGGAGTTGAATTATTCCATTTTAGGAAATTGTTTATACTTACGATGCCATTTTAGATAATCCAAATCTAACTGAAAACATTTTTGATAATCTATTTGCCTTTTTAATTTTGGTATTGGTATTGATAGTGGTATTGGTATTGGTAGTAGTATTTAAGTTCAATTCATCATTTATTGTTGCTATTGTTGGACTGGATGTTAATTTATAATTTAAATCTTCTATACTTTGATTATCTTCGCGTATATTATTGGTTGGTTTAATATTAGTACTATTGTTAGTAATAATAATATTATTATTATTATTGTATGTACCTAATGTTTCTAACGAAACATTTTTAGTTCTAATATCATCAACTGAATAACTAAGATGTTTTGCATAAATTTCTTTTGAATGTCTTGGTTTCGTGTTATTATTTATTACCAAGTTTGGTGCACTTGGATTTGAATTAAACCAATTAAATGATTTTCTTTTGATTGATTTTTCTTGTTTTAATAATTCATCATCAACTTCAGGTATAGTTCTTGGTGATTCTAAATTGATTGGATCAGATACAATTCTTCTGTCATCTGGTAATGATAAATTACGTGAACTTAGTGCATTTGAAATTGATCTATAACCAAACATTGATTTTCTTCTTGTTGGTGGTGTATGTTGTTCTGATGATAAACTTCTATTTCTAAGTTTAGGGTTATTTAAACTTGTATCAATTTCTTCAATTGGTTTTAATAGTAATAAATTAATTTCTTCCATGTTATTTAAAATTGTATCTTTTAAATTGTTATATATTTTATTAAATGATTCAATCCAATTCTTTAATATTTCTTCATTTATCTTGTAATTTTCTAATAAATTTTCTGTACTATTGTTAAATGAATTTCCTGAAACTAATGGATTAAAAATTGTTAAATCGTCACTTTTGAAAAAACTTAATTGGAATACTTTGGCTAAATTTGAAGATGTCATTTTGGTAATTTTAACAGTTTCAATATCTGTTAAATCATTTAAAAATTTTAGTAAATATATAAATAAATGTATATTTTCAATTGGTAAAGTTTTCAAATTTTCACATGTGGTTGTATATGATATATTTTTCCTTGGTGGTATACTACTTTCATCATCTTCATCAATTTTATTTCTTATATTAAAATATTCAGTTTTCAAAATTTCATTAATTGATGATGTTATTAATCCATTTTCTAAATTTGCTAACCATCTTTTCAGAACAATTGCTGCATCATATGAATTAGCAAATGTTTCTTCAATTGAATCAATTGTTTCTTCTAAAATTGTACAATTTGAAAATTCAAATTTTTCAATTCCTTGTTCTTTAATCTTAGATTCAATTTTTTTAATTTTTTTTAATGATCCATTTATTCTAAATATACCTTCAACTGGTTTATTATGTTTAATAAATTTACAACATTTATAAACAATTGTTGGTATAATAACTTCAATGTTTGAATCAATATTAAGTTTAACATTTGATTTTTTCAATTCATCACCTAATTTATAAAACATACCTGACCATGTTGGTGTTCCAATATTAATCAATGATGGACTTGAATTCATTAATGATTTACGTTTTATATTATGTGGTATTGGTTCTGAAACCATCTTGGTATCAACATTTAATGATGATCCTCCTGTTATTGATGTTTTTCTAAGTATTTTCTCACCTGTAAATGATCTAAATATTGGTTTTTTAATTGTTGTTGGTGGAGTCGTGGTGGTATTACCACTACTTGTATTTATACTAGGGATGGGCGATAATGAATCCATATTAACAGACACTATTGGTTGAAGATTTGATGTAATGGTTGATGACATTTTCACTTTAGTAAAGAAGTATTTAGTAAAGAAATATTAAATAAGGGGTAAATTATTTGTAAGTAAAAATTTTTTTTTCAATTTTATTTCTCTTCTTTCTTTTCTTCTTCTTCTTTTTAACTGTAAACAAAAACACAGAAATGGTAGTGTATTTGATCAAATAACGTTTTTTTTCTTTTTTGTAAAGGGAAAAAAAAGCGTGAAGCGCGTTTTGTTTGCTATTTTCTGGGGCTTTGCGTTATCGGGGGGGAAGGGAAAGAAAAGGGGAATTTTCTATTTGTTAGTCTATCAAATGAATTGAATATCAAATAAACAGATGATTTATATTGATATATATTAATATATTAGATATATATATTTTGAGAGATAAGTGATGATTTGATGTATAGTATTAATACTAATACTTAATGGATATTGTTTAGATTAAGTAGTCAAATCAGTAGACAAATTGATCAAGGACAAACTATTCTTGTAAGTAAATTCAAGATGTAAAGTTAACAAGAAGGAAAAGTGGAAATATAGCTGTTTATATATATATTATATATTTATATATGTGTAAGATATATATATATATATGTATATTATAAATGATATAAGTATAAGTTATTGGCGTATGTATGCGTGTATGTGTGTGTGGGGATATATGATGAAGAGAAGATCATCAAAGTTTTATTATTTAAACAAGAATAACAATAAGAATAATATATCAAATTGATTAAGTTAATGTTTTTCCCTCTTTATATTATTTGTTTATTATTCCCCTTTACATTTTATTTTTTGTTTTCTCCCCCTTTAGATTATTACGTAATTACATATAATTTATTATGTTGTGTGATTATGTCATATTATATTTTGTATTGTTGTGTGTGAATGTTTTTTTGTTGCGTATGGAAATGTGGGAAATGTCAGTTTATAAATATTAATCTCTCATTTGTTAAGGGATTGTTTACTTATTACTACATCAAATATAGACAGCATATATGTATGATACAAGTGTTTTAGTAGATAATATGTATATAGTATATTGTTATATAAGATCTTGTACTTTTAAACTAACACTTGATACATTTTAATTATATATTTAGTCTTTGGTACACTTTTATAAGTAGAGATCGAGTTTCCTTTCCAATTTATCACACAACACGTAAATTTTTATTATATTATATCTTTCTTCTCTCATGACACGTTTGATTAGTCTACGCTGTAACTGTTTAGTTTGATGAATTTCATTTCATATTTGGTTGTGTTTAATTACTAATTAGGTATGTTAATTGGGTTAAAATTGTGTTAAATACACAATTCATTGGTTGGTTACAATTTCCACCACGCGGCATTCAGTTTCTTATGCGGTGATTTGTGGGAGGTTTTTTTTTTTCTTTTTTGTGGGTATGCTACGTCTTACAACACGTAAATTTTAAGTGTAAATAATTACTCTTATTTAAAGTATAGAGAGACAAAGGACAATAAAAGATACAAAATAAAAATAAAACAGTACATGAATTAATAAGAAATTAATGTCACGTATAATATTGTTCAATTTGAGTAGATTTGAGACACACTCAGATATTGTGAGAGTAGTTAAAGTTAACAGTTAATGTACCTTGATCATTAGTTAATGGTAATTCAATATCATCGTGATTTCCAGCAACATCTCCCAGGGAAATTTCAGCATCACCAATATCTGCGGATTTACCAAAAGTATGGTGAGATTTAACACTGAAGATAACCTTTGAATCAGCTGAAGCTCTAAATGGAACGGATTCTCTCCAACTAGCTGATCCATCATTAGTCTTGGAAACTTTAGTCTTGTATAAATCTTTACTCTTTTTAGTAGTAGATAATGAAATTTTAACTTGTAAATTTTCTTTAGTCTTAACACCATCAATAGCAACAATAGTTAATCTACCTGGAATTGCAGAACCACCAACACTAGTTGATGCAAAACTGGTCATATCGGATGATTTTCTAGCATGATTAACACTAGAATTCTTAATTGGAGATGATGATTGTGATGAAACAACTCTACCTGATCTCAGAGATTGAATATCAGATCCATATGCACCACTTGGAGGTTTTAATGAGTCTCTATTGATATCCATTGATTTTCTACTAGATCCACCAAATTTGAAACCTTTCATGATACCACCACCAACTGATCCAACAGCACCAATGGCACCAGAACCAACGGCACCAACGGCACCAACAGCTCCAGTACCAACTGCCCCGACAACATTGGCTGTACCACCAACTAATTTTAATGGAGCACCAGTAATGGAATTCAGACCAATTCCTCCTTTATTTGCTAATGCACGTCTAATATATTGTGGTTTAAATAAACCTGCAAATATAACAGAACCTTGAGTTTCAAGTTGAACTTCAAATGTACCTTGTTCAAATGGAGTTAATTGATTCAAATCTAAAATGGCACTTCCTAAGTAATCATTATCACCACTGAAATTCCAATCAACAACAACAACTTTTACTTCAGTTCTAGTTCTAGATGAAACTGGGAAACTAACTTGTTCATTCCAAACAGGATTTAAATTCTTTGAAACTTTTTCAGTTTCATAAACTTTAATTCCATTAACATAAATCATAGCGATTGGATCTGATTTACCATTTCTATCGGCAGCCATTAAATTAACAGCTTTGACGATACCCAAGTCTAACATACCTGTATCATTAATACTTTCAGAAGTACCTAATTGAATTGCAGCTGGAATATATTCAAATTGGAATTTAATTCTATTACCATTAACTTCTAAAGTGGTAGGACTAGAATAACCTTTTTGTAATAAATCAAGGACTTTGAAAGTTTCTTCACCAATGATTTGGTTAGAGTTATCAGCGTGTTCTTTTGTGGTAATTCTAACTAAACATTCAGAACTTGATAAATCTCTAATGAATGATTCACCAGATGATGATCCTAATTTCTTACCTTGAGCAGGATTTGAAATGAAATCAGGGAATGATCTATCGTCAAATAAAATTTGAACATAGGTATCAGGTTTGAAAACTGATCCTTCTAATAGATTAATACCCAAGACACCAGAGTTATAAGAAAGTAATTGTTCCAATGTGAACTTTCTCTTATTCTTATTACTAGATTTTGATGCATTTTCCATTTCTTTTTCTTCTTCTGGAGAATACCATTCAAAAGCGGCAGGTTTCTTTTTATACTCTTCTAATAGTTTAGCCTGTTCATTCAGTTCTTCTAATTCATCTTCTTTGCTAGTTTCTTTTGAGTTTTCTAATTCTTTCAATTCTTTCAAAGAGTAAACTGGTAATGCTGGATAGAATGAGATTGAATAATTAATTGTACCTCTACTATCTTTCTTCTTGTAAACTAAAGGTTTGGAGATAATCTTAGATGAGCCTTCATAAGCCAGATAATTACCATTATCATTCTTCTTGATATATTTACTTAATGAAATTGTAGCAGAACCAATTAATCTATCATCAGATGATTTTTCAACATCCATACAATCCAAGGTAATACTTTGATTTTCTGATAAAACTGGAATATAAACAGCTTCATTGAAAACAGGATTTAAAGTATCTTCAGCAACATTAGTTGTAGATCTAACTCTACCACCTGTTAATACTCTAACGTAAGGATCAATAGTACCTATAACTTCTAAATTCTTTAAATTTTCACATTTAGTAATGTTTAATTTAATGGTACCTAATGGAGGAACAAATGAAGCACTTTGACCAAAGCCAACGGTACCTAAAGGTTTCCAAGCAGCAGAAATTCTTAAAGAACCTTTACCTGTAGTTAATTTGAATTGATCATCACCTTCTTGAGATTGGAAAACTAAATCATTCAAAGAATTTGAATTTAATTCACCAATGATTGAAGTACCATAAGATGAAGTATCTTTAATTAAGATTTTAATTGGAGATGTAGATTTTGATAAGACTAATTCTTCAAATTTAATGTTGAAATCTGGTTCATTAGAACCTTTAACAACTCTTGAAGTACTAACTAATTTATCATTGATGTAAACTTCTGCAAATGAAGATAATTTACCCAACATTGATTTATCGGTATCTAAATGTCTACCAGAATGTAAATGCATCTTAAAGATACCAACTTCAGAATCTGGAGCAGTTTCTTTTGTACCATCTGCTAAAGTATTACCTTCTAAAACAGGGAACCATTTTAAATCATAGACAATTTTACCAATTTGTTTCTTTTGTCTAACTAATTTACCTTCAATTTTTTCACGACTTTCCTTTTGTAATAAATCACCCAGTTCAAACGATGTTGTACCTAATTCTTTTGAACCTGAACTTTGGAAATTCATTAATTTTAAATTCAAATTTTGTTTTAAATTTGTAACTAAAATATATTGAGTTTCATTGAAAATTGGAGCATTTGTTAAACCTTTAACATCAGTTTTATAAACTTCTCTTGGATTATTATCTGTGTAATATTCAACATATGGATTAATATTTGCACTCTTTCTATAATCAACACCTCTAATATTAACTGCAACAATACCAATAGCTTCAGGTGGAGCTAAAAGTTCTTCTAAATTGATATCTAAAGAATTTGGAGCATATAACATTGGTTTTAAATTTGAGTGAACGATACCATTAACAAATGAAGATAAACCTGGAATAATTGACATAATATCAATACCAAAAGTATTACCACCAACTGGTTTTAAAGCATAATCAATTGATGGAGGTTCTAAAAAGGAAACGGAAACAACACTAATATGAGGGAAATTTTGACTAAATTTTAAAGTAATTCTCATTCTACCTTTAAAAGACATATCTTCAACTAAAATTGGAACAGTAGCACCAACAAAACCTTTACCAACTCTAATACCTAAAGCAACTTTTGGATCAATTTTTTTTTTCAATTGATTTTTAGTCATATCATCAGTATCATTTGGAGCAAATGCAAAATCCCAATCCATTTGATAAGTATCTTTACCTAATTTAGTAAAAGATCTAATACTTTGAACTTTTGGAGCTTTAGTACCTAATGTAAATTCATCTAAAGTTAATTTATCAATTGGAGGTGGTGGTGCAACTTCTTTTAAAACCATATTAACTTGGGTAATAACCATTTCTGATAATGCAGGCATATAAATAACCCAAAATTTAGACAAGAAATTATTTAACCAATCCATAGTTTCTAATTTATCGTCTAAAGATTTAATAGCTTCTTCTCTACTCATATCATCACGTAAATTTCTATTAAACCTTCTAAATTCTGTACGATAAACTGCTGATGCACCAATTAAAACGAAAACTAATGCAAAAAATCCACCACCTAATCTTGCAAAAAACCATGCAAAAACACATGTACCAATCATTAAAGAACTGTTCCAATATAAATCAGAATAATATTTATCTAAAACATATGATTGAACAATTTTACTTGATGATGATTCCAATGTTAATAATTTTAATTCTTCACTATCTGGAGGATTTGAAGGATCAATAAATGAACCAACTTTCCTCCATGGGAAATCAACTGAACCTTTAACAGGAACATTTAAATCTTTATTGACACGACCAGTGGCTGTAGTATTAATTGTAGCTGTATTGACTTTATCAATACCGCCATCAATTAATTCACCATTAACATTTGGAGTACTTTCAGTAACCTATAATAAAAAAAAAACACAAAAAAATAAAAAAATCTGTTAGTAAGAAAGGCTCAGCTGAAATTAGAAGAGGGATCAAACATTATAAACATCTATTCAATTATCACCCTTTAAAAAGACAAAAAAATAACACATACACTTGTCATTGTACCAATAACAAACTAAATAATACAACCCAATTGAACTATACTAAACTTGTGAAATAAATAAAATAAAAAAACACAAAAGGATAATCCCCCAAAGAACATTTTTGCTTTTTAAGAACTAAAAAATGAGAAATTGAAAACACAAACAAAGAATTCGAAATTGACACAAAAACACAAAATTTTTTTTCTTTTTTTTTTGTGTTTTCTTTGCGCAAAGAAGAAACATTTTATTGAACATGAAATTTAAATTGACAGAAATATTATGTTATGTCATGTATTATGTAATATTTTATTATTTTTATTAATTACGTAATTTATTATATAATGTCTATTTAATTAAATGCTTATCTTTGTCTTATTCATATTGTTATTCAATGATTTAATTAAATTTTTTTGTTTTTTCAATATTAAACACCAATTTTTTTTATTAATTATTGAATCATCCAATTCATTCAATATTATTAAGTTAAAATCACCACCGATTCTATTTAAACTTTGAGAACAGTAAATTAACTGTAATAGTAAACCATCTTTAATTGAATCACTTTCAATCTTGTTGAAATTTTCCTTTAAGATTTGACAAAGTTTTAAAATCAATGATTTTATGAATGAAAATAGTAAATTTTTAATATTTTTATTGTTGTTTGAATCAGTTGAAAAAATTGATTCAAATGACATTATTGTTTGGAAACAGTGTTCTCTAATTATTTCAAGGCATCTTTTCAAATATTTATCAATTGAATTTGAATTTTTTAATGGATTTAAAAAAATTAATTCATTTAGTATGAATTGATACCTTGATTTTAAATAAATTTTTTGTAATAATTCATCATTTGATGTTGATGTAGAAGTTATAACTGTATCTTCATTCTCATTATCCCCATCATTTGATATAAAATTTTGAAATGGGCCAATTCTTTTCAAATATGTTATAATTTTAATAATTGAACTTTGTTTTAAATCTGTATTTAATAATCTAATTAATCCATTAATCATCTCTTTAATTTCAAATTGAATATCAGATTCAACATTTTTAATTATTAAAATATCTGAATATCTAATTGATAATCTTCGCACATGAGATGCAATTTCAACACACTCTGAATAATAACCATTTTTAACACATGCATTTGCAATCGATGGTAATTCTAATATATCCATTATACTATCCATATTCTTCAATATTATTGAAGACGATTGAATATTTTCCAAGTTGAAATGATTTTGTTTTAATAAATCTTTCCAATTACTAGTATCTGCTTCTTCTTTATTAACATTATTGAAATTTGTTGATAAAAATTCAACAGATTCAATAAAATCATTTTTAAATAATGTTATTGAATCTATAAAATTTAAATTTGAATCTAATGACTTGTTTAAATTTTTATAAAATTTATCTTGAATTTCATCTTCAAGCTTCCTCTGTTGAAATTCTAATTCTGCAACTTGTTCAATAACTGAATTACTTGAATTAGATTCTGTACTATTTGAAGGTGTTAAAAATTCTAAATTATTGGCCTGATCTAACAATTCATTTAAAAATAAAAGTGATTCCTTCTTGAATGATTCATCATTATCCAATAAATCTACCGTCTCTCCAGTTAAATTGGTAGATAATGTTTGTAATAATAATTCTAAATTAACTAAATCTGTCATTGTTTAAATATACTCCTTACTTGATTTGCAATTGTTATAAGACAAAGAATAATCCTCTGTTATATATACAACACACGTATTTAACAAATAAACATAAAGAAATACAAAAAAATTGGTTATGGAGCACTTTTTCCTCAAATTTTTTGATATATTATTTTAAGTCGATTAATTTATTAAATTTCAAATTAATTCGTCGATCGACGTTTCAGATTAAAATAATTTTATTTTGATTATATAATTTATTACGTGATTCAAATACCGATTATATAATCATCAACTGATATTACATAATCATCGATTGATATTACATAATCGAAAACAAACATTTCAAATTTTTTTGAGAAAAGAAAAAAAAAATTGTGCGTTTGTGTTGGCTGCTCTTTTTTGTTCCTACGCTTCTCCAAGAGGTTTTTATATATTTGATTAAATAATTGTTATCTATTTATTAGATAGAGATTGTTGTTTGTTTTGAATAAAGATATTAATTATTTATAATTTATATATTGACAAATTATTTATATCAATTATGGAGGGTTTATTTTTCAATATTGATAATGGTTTCATTGAAGGTTTAGTTCGTGGTTATAAGAATGGACTATTAACCTCTTCACAGTATATAAATTTAACACAGTGTGATACATTAGAAGATTTAAAATTACAATTATCATCAACGGATTATGGTAATTTCTTATCAAATGTTTCAGGTAATTTATCAACATCAATAATTGAAGCAAAATTAAATGAAAAATTATTTGAAGAATTTCAATATATCAAGTCTCAATCAACTGAACCATTGACAAAATTTTTAGATTTTATTACATATGGTTATATGATTGATAATGTTGCATTGATGATTACAGGTACTATACATGAACGTGATAGAACTGAAATTTTAGAGAGATGTCATCCATTGGGTTGGTTTGAAACATTACCAACTTTATCAGTGGCAACAGACTTAGATTCACTATATCAAACAGTTTTAATTGATACACCATTGGCACCATATTTCCAAAATTGTTTATCGGTTGATGATTTAGATGATTTAAACATTGAAATCATTAGAAATACATTATATAAAGCATACTTGGAAGATTTTAATGAATTTTGTGCAAAAGAATTAGGTTCACCATCGGATGAAATTATGTCAAGATTGTTAAATTTTGAATCTGATAAAAGAATCATTAACATTTCATTAAATTCATTAGATACAAGTATTTCAAATGAAGATAAAGTTAAAATGTTACCAAATTTAGGTAAATTATCAAATTCTTCATACAAGAATCAATTGATTAACGTTGAAGATTTAGAAAATTTAAAATCAATTATAACTTCAGTTGGTGAATTTAAAAATTTCTTTGATGAGTCAAATGACAAAAATTTAGAAGATCATTTTTACGAGTATGAAATGAAACTTTGTAAAGATGCTTTTACTCAACAATTTACAATTAGTACAATTTGGGCTTTTATTAGATCAAAAGAACAAGAAATTAGAAATATTACTTGGATTGCTGAATGTATAGCTCAAAATCAAAAGGAAAGAATTAATAATTATATTGCAGCTTATTAGATACAGCTCATTTTATCATTTTCTATTTTGTTTTTCTTCGTCTTGTTCCAATTATTCATATTTGTATTTTCTTACTGTTTTTTTTTGTTTTTTTTTTTTGTTTTAGCTCACTCTACTCTCTTTGTTTTCCATTTTAATAAATCTTCATTATTTAACTAGTTTAAATACTTTTCATATAACATAATAAAAAAAAAAGAATAAATAAAAATATAGTATAACGTTTTGCGTAGCGGAATATATATATAAATGAATAAATAAATAAATAAATAAGAATAAGAAACTATAAAACAACTTTAACAATTCTATCGTATGGGCTAACTTTCAAATAAGCATTTTTAGTACCTGGTTTTTTCTCAAATGGTTGAACTGGAGTTCCTTGGAAAATATTAGCTCTTGGACATTGACTTAAATCTAAATATTTAATACTTTTAGAATTAGCTAATAACATATCAACACCTTTTCTAGTAACTCTAATACATCCAGTAACGCATAATTTTTCTAAAAATGGTAATCTTGAAATTGAAACCAATGAATTATCACTAACTGCAGATCCACAAAATGCAAGATTCAAAATTCTTAATCTTTTACAACACAGATAAAGAATAGCTAATGAATTATCAGTTAAAACACAACAAAATGTTAAATCTAATTCTTCTAAATTTGGACATGAAGATGCAATATAGTTAATCGCATTATCAGATAAAAATGTACAATCTCTCAACACTAATCTTTTCAAATTTGGGAATTGTGTTTGTGTCCAGAATGCATAACCATTATCTGTAATTGTAGTACATCTTGTTAAATTTAATTCAGCTAATCTATCACTTGCATTAAGTGCAAATTGTAACATTGTTTTATCAGTTAAATATTTACAGTATGATAAATTCAATGATGTAAGTTTATGACATCCAAATTTAGAATCAGACTGTGAACTAATTAATCTTTCAATAACATCATCTTTAACTTTTCTACAATTTGATAAATCAATTGTAGTTAATTCACTACCAACAATACTTAAATCCATGATTGCCATTGCAGAAATATTCCAATTATTTTTCATATTCAGTTTCTTAATAGATCCTCTAATACCAATTTCATTAATTAAAAAACTAAATGATTCATCAGTTATATGGAAACAATTTGAAATATCAATCACTTCGGGACGTGAACCAACAAAATTGGTAATTTGAGTTAATCCTTTATCGTCAAGATCTCTATTCCATGGAGTTAGATCTAAAGTTTTGAAAAGATCAGATCCTAAGTAAAGTAATTGTTTCCATCTACGACAAACACTTGCCATTCTCATTAAATTTGGTAAATCTAAATAACCAAATACTTTTAAGAAAATTGAATCTGGTAAAGGACCGTTAATTAACATTGATGATCTACGACGACCATTATTGATTGTGTTCAGTCTCAATCTATGATCATGAGAAGTATATTGAAATGGCATTTTGGGAGGATTTGAAAATTTATAAATCGATCCACTGACTGGATTCATTGCGGGCATTGATAATTGAATAGAACGTCTTGGAGCAGGTTGAATGAAACCATTTTGTTGTTGCTGCTGCTGCTGTTGTTGTTGTTGTTGTTGTTGCTGCTGTTGATGGTAGTGGTGCTGTTGCTGTTTCCCTTCAAATGCAAAAGATTTAAACTGTTCACCTCCAAATTCAGATGTAGAAGAATGAGCAGATGGAATATTTGTAAAAATAGAGTTACTTCTAGAATCTGAATCTTTCGAAATAGAATCTCTATTATTTAATGGATCTTCATATTCTAATGGTTCAGCCTTTGAATTTGCATCGGCATCATCAATATTTTTTCTAGGTGACCATGAAATACTTTTAAATGAAGGTTTATTAATTGAATCGCTATTTGTTGAAGCAAATGGATCAACAGATGCAAAACCTCTTGAATTATCCAATAGCGTCATTGGACCTTCCATTTCAGTTGAGGATTCATGATTTGCAATTAACGAATCTGCAGTTAATCTATCCTTAGGTGTTATCTCTGTAGAATGGATTAAATTACCAACAGAATCATTATTCTTCAATCTTTCACCTGCAGTTGTTTTCATATCTTCAGCCACAATTGGATATCTTAAACATAATTCTTTTAATGTGTCACCTTTAACAATTAAAACTTCACAATCTGAAACTGCTCTAATATCAGCAGATCTAACTTCATTATTTCTATAGTCATCACTTAAAGAAGTTAAAAATGCCATCTCTCCAAAATATTTCCCAGAACCTAATCTTGCAAAAATTCTATTGGGAATATCAGGATTTAAAACTTCAACTTCACCATAAACAACAAAATAAATATCTCTACCAACATCACCTTTCTTAAAAATATATTCCATAGTTCTAAATTGACGAATTTCAACACTTAATGCTAATTCGTGGAAGACATCAAGTGGTAAAGTTTTAAAAATTGGTAAACTACCTAAAAATTCTCTTGATGAAATTGAATTATCAACGTTATCGAAAACAGATAAAGATTGTGGATATTGATGATGTTGTAAATTAATTGAAGGTAAAACTGGTCTAAAAGGGGCTAAATTATTTTGAAATCCTAAATGATGATTAGGTGAAACACCACGATCGCATGGTGATCCACCAAATGGAGAAGTTGGGGATGGAATTCTTTGTTCTGGAGATTGGAAACGTTGTTGATCATTTTGAAATTGATTGAATTGAGGTGTAGGATGTTGTAACATTGCTTGCTGTTGTTGTTGACCTTGTGGAAATTGATCATATTGCGGAGTATTGAAAAATGTAGTTGGTTGTTGTTGTTGTTGTTGTTGTTGTTGTTGTTGTAGTTGTTGTGGTTGTAGTTGTAGTTGTTGTTGCTGTTGCTGTTGCTGTTCGTAAGGATTTGACATTATGGCAGATAAAGGAGGTAAAGCAGGACCTGGAACTTGATCATATTCTAATGCAATTCCAGAAGCTTGTAAACCATTACTATTATCTCTAGAAATATAATAAATATCATTTCTAGGTTGAATTCTATTTGCGGATATTTTTGCCATTCTCTTTCTTTTTTCTTGCATAGCCAATCTTTCTTGACCTTCATCTCTAATTAATCTTTCAATTGTTGGATAATCATGTAAAACTATACTTAAAGCATCTTTTGTTAAAACACCTAATAAAACTTTAGTTCTTGCCACAACTGTAGCAGTTCTAGGTCTATTAAATAAGATACCAATTTCACCAAAAAATGAACCTGAAGCTAATTCTGCATAAATTGCTTCACCATCTGTTGATGTAACTGCCACTGTACCTCTTAATATCCAATACATTGATTTTGCCTGTTCACCAGCTTTAACTATATATTCTTGTGGATTATATTGCATCAATCTTAAAGATCTTGCCAAAGCCGGGAAAAATGCATTTGGAGCACTTTGAAACAATGAGAAATTTTTAAATCTATTTAATAATTCAGGTGGGATCGTATAATTATTTGAATAATCATCTTCACTTGAAGAACTATCATCTGTATTATTATTTGAAGCATCATCACTTGTATTACAACTTGTTGTTTTAGAGTTTATAGAAACTACTCTTTTATTTTCATGAATGATATTGTTGTTACCACTGTCTGATTGTAATATTTTCCTCTTTTTATTTAATTTATTTAAAGATTGACAATCTAACTCTGATTCATTATCAGCTTCAACTTCTTCTTCTTCTTTTTCATCTATTGAACTTGGTTGTGGCCGTATACTATTTGAACGTCCATGTTTTTTAGATATCTGTTCTATAATATTATCATTCCGTATAAATATTTTATTCTCTTTTATATTTTTTATCGTTTCACTTTCATTTAAATCTTTAATCTCAACTTGAAATGTAGTATTATTATTATTTGATGAATCACTAATTTGATTAATAGGTAAACTTCTCATCTTTCTTCTCCTTGTACCATCTAATTTATTTATTCTTTCATTTTTATAGTGAAATATATCTCCTTCATCATCCGATAAAGGTGACCTTCTAGTAGGAACAAAATTATTTAAACTATTGGATCTAATGGAACCTTTATGCGCTTTCATAGTTGAATATTATATATAGAAGTATGGGGTATGAGGTGGGTAGGGGGGTATAGAATGTAAGTATATATGGTATAAAGTATGTAATATGGGATAATATGATATAATAATAGGATATAATGGTATAATGATATAAGGTATAATGACAAGGATAAATGATAAAGATTAAGATATAGAAGGGAAACAAAAAAAAAAGTTAAATTATATTAAAGTGGCGGGGGGTAAAATTT
Source organism: Ogataea piceae (assembly GCA_030567815.1). Classification (NCBI taxonomy): domain Eukaryota; kingdom Fungi; phylum Ascomycota; class Pichiomycetes; order Pichiales; family Pichiaceae; genus Ogataea; species Ogataea piceae. Next base: position 100,285 of record JAJLSX010000029.1, on the reverse strand, counting down.
AAATAATTAGAGGTATAGGACTATAGTTTCCCTTTATAAAGTTAAGTAAAGACAGATAAATAATAAAACAAAAAAAATAAACTATCCTATATTCTATAACTATTGAAAATACCTATAATAATCTCAATAAAGTATGTATAACACTACAATAAAAAGGGGAAAAAGAAAGAACTAAAATTATAAAATAAAGAAAACCCACCTTCGCAATCTCACCCTCACTACACTACACTCACTCACCCTCACTCACTCACAACAAACAACAAAAAAATTTAAAAAAATTTTAAAGAAAAAATTTAAAAAAAAAAAATTTAAAAAATCAAAAAATTAAAAAATTATCAAAAAAAAAAAAGAGGCTCCTCTCTCCCTCCTCTCTCGTAATGTACAATGTGTGTATACTCTCCCCTGGTATCTCATATACCCACACACAATTTACTCTTTAACACAAAAACAAATAATTTCTAATTATACACACACACACACACTATACACATACTATACCATGATATACAAATAAGGAATACAAATACACAATCATATAATTGATTATAATATCATTAAAGAATGATAATTAATCTTCAATCCCAAAAGGCTTTTAAATAATAAAATAAATTATGTAATCTTTTTTATTTATTTAACATTTCTTTTTTTATTGTCTTCTTTTATACTTTTTATGTACTAATTATTTTTTATTACGTTAATATATTTTATAATACATAAATTTTATCTGTACAAATACTTATTCTATAATCATTTAATGTCATATATATATATATACTAGTATATATATAGATTGTATAAGAGTACTGATATGATCAGTGGTTGAGTTTTCTTGGAAATTTTGATTTCCGCGGGAGTTGTTTGCATATCATACAAGAAATTGGCATTTTGTAGGTCAGTCAAGCTTATGGGTTTATATAATTTCTTGGTATAATATATGTCAATGGTATGTACTGGTATGCCATGGCTGTAAATATTATATAGTGGTGGAAATTAAACTCACTTACAAATGAATTATGCAGAATTATGTATTGTAATTATGCATTTAATGCTTATTGTGAATATATGCATCGATGGAAAATTTTGGTTGAATTGAGAATTTGTAAGTATTTTTTTCCTGAGTTAGTATAAACCATTTTTAAAATCTTATTCCAGGTACACACGTATACCATAGTTACAATATAGTATATTATACTATATATTATATACTAGTATATTATAGTATATAGGATATACTATATACTATATAGTATATAGTGTTTTATTCGTATTTGTCATAGTCACCTCAGAGTCCCTTAAGGTGTGCGCCGGTACGGGTGGTACACATAATTATTACACTATATATATACACACCATGTGTATAAACAGAGTTTATATGTAACTCCTCTTTAAACGAACCATTCTTTATAGCACTACATATTTAATACGTTCAACATCTATAGCGAAGAAATTGTATTTTATACGTATTCTCGAGGTTAATTTTTAAGTAATTTTACATACATCTCCCTGTAATGAAATTTGGGGGGTCGGTCACTTTTAAAATATGGTTGCTATATAAACTTGCCAAAATTGGTTGCCAATTGCCAAAATGAAAACCTTCCATGATGAATTATAGAAAACAATTGAGATGTATGTACAATTACGCATTGTCAATACGAAAGAACAAAAATAAAAAAATAATGAGATATTAAAAATATAAATCCGCTTGTGCTGTATAGCGCGCCTTTTGAGTATGAATTTTCGTACAATACGCGTGTCTACGTTATAACGTACGTAAATGTGTCCCGTGTCCTTTACCCATTAATATCATATGGCAGTTGTATACGTTATTAAATATTGAAATTTTCTATATTTATCATATAAGATATATAGATAAGTTATAGTACATGGTTATATATATTTACTCGTAATTTTAAATAACTTTATATATAAACATATATATATTGTATATTCTCTATATAAGTTAAAGCCCATGTGCTTATCAAATTAAAATTGTAAATTCTTGTGCAATGTGCATAAAGGCTTCACTCGCATTTTGCAGTAGTACAAAAAAGAAAAAGTTCATATACGCAATTTCTTCTCTTTTTGCACTTTCTTAAACTCTTTTAATCGTGTTATAATTTAATATGTAATAATTTAATTAATTTGATAAAGTTGTATTTTTTTAAACTTTTTTTTTTTTTGCTTTATCTTTTTTTTTTGTTTTAAACGTAAATTAAATTTCGGTTTATCGGTAATCATTTATGATTAACTGTATACCTTCTATACATATCTTGTATGTATATATAATATATATATTCTATTCATTCTATTATATACTAAGTATATACTATATTCTATATAGTAATATACTATAATAATACTACTATATACTATAATAATACTACTATATATACTATAATATATATTGGATATACATATTGGATATACATAAGTAAGGGGATAAATTACTTACAAATGTCTTGTCATTTTGTCATTTTGTCATTTTAGCATTTTGTAATATGTAATACAAATATATATGCACCTTGGAGGTTTTTCTCAGCAGATAAAATTTTTAATGATTGCGTGGTGTATTTTAAATCTCGTGAGAATTTTTATTTATTGCAAGGCGTAATAATTATATATATGGAGGCTATCTATATATATAGTTTTAGCGGGTTCTAATCTATAGATATAGATTGATTACACGTTCTATATATATAATATATATTCTATATATATACTCAAGTAATTCTGTGCACTTTCCAAGCCACGTCTCAGTACTTACATCATTTGGGTATATATATCTTACTGTAATTTATACTATGTGTCAGATCGATATAGTTCTAGTTCCGGTATATGAGGCCTCTCCTCGTTGCGTTCTTATGTTTTTTGTTAATTTTTTTTTTATTTATTTATGATATAAACTCAGGTAAAGAGATCCAGTATGAATCAACTGCATTTATAAATTTTTCATTGTTTATAACTTCATTTTCTTTAAAATTTATTGGCATCATTTGATTTCTAGTAACATGATTTATATATATATTTGAGTATATTGATATTAAATCATTTTGTAAATCTCTACTTGATGGATCACTCAATACTAATAATTTTAATCCGTTTAAAGTTTCATAGAAATGCACTTTATAATTTAAAGTTTGAAAAGTTTTTAGTTGATTAAATTTATTTAAACTTGAGTTATTACCATTACTGAAACTTGGTCCTTCATTTGACGACTCATTCTTATTAGTAACTAGAGAATTTGATATCTTTTTAAGTGAAAATAAAGTACCAAATAGTAATTTTGATAAATTATCGTTATTTTTCAAATTAATTGATCCATTGGCTAGTAAATCTTGAATCTTAGCAGTGTTGGTATTTGGATTTCCTATTGTAGGATTAGATGACTGTTGTGGTGTACTTAATTGAGCATTAGCTTGTGATTTTGATAAATTTGGTGTTTTAGATGAAACTGAACTGTACTCTCTTTGATAGATACAATTACAATGTCTGTCATAGATCCAGAATGAATAAATTGCCATGTTGTAATATTTTGGTGGTCTCTCTGTATTTACCTTAAATTCAATCCAATTCCAATTGTGAAAGATTCTTTTTTTAATTTATTTTTTTAAACACGCAAATATGTTTTCATTTTGGCATTTTGCTGTGTTTTTTAATTTTTTTAATTCTTTTGATTTTTTGATTTTTTTTTTTTGGTGTTGTTTTCTTCTGTGTAGAGATGTGTTTATTTGTTGTTGTTTTGAAGAATACACAACGATATCTTCTGTTGTAATTGGTCAATAAATAATAATTTAATAAACATTCAACTTTCAAACATACAAGGAAGTTAGTCTCAAGACATTAAACTATAGTATTGTTATTTTTTAAGACGTAAGTAGATAAGTCATTATTAATTACTAAATAATAAATTCGTACTTACTAGTTAGTAGACACTTTAGTAATTTAAGTTGTAAGTCTGTAACATATAGGGCAACTATGAACAATGATACAGTCAGTAGTTATTACTACTTCTACTCTAAGCTGGTGTTGAGTCATGAGTAAAAAAAAATTAATGAGCTGGATTTTGTAAGCTGTGAAATTTGACTTAAAGTTAATTATTAACTAAGTAAGTATCTTTATATTTTGTTATTCGGTATGTTAAGAATTAAAAATTAGTAAAAATTTGAATTATTGATATTTATTTAATAATTCATTATTCGAACAAATGATGAATATAGTACTAATAGTCTGTCAACATCTACCTCTTGAATGCCTATTCATATTATTGTAATGATATATAGTCTTAAAGGGGGATTATATATAGAATATAATAGCGTAGAGTCTAGATTTTAATGATTCATACATATGGTATCTTGTAAGTTTAAGTAACTACAGTCTGCCTGATACATCATACATCTAAAATAAATTTATAGGAAAATTGAAGGAGACATATTTAAAGCATGGTTTTAAGTACAAAAAATAACACAAAAACGTAAGAAGATAAAAAAAACGAGGTTAAAAAAAAAAGAAGGAATATTGCAAAAAACGGAGAAAATGTATTTGTTAAAGTTGATGTAATCGAGCAACTAAATGGTAAAAACTAATATAAAGAGATACAAAAGAAAAAATGGGGCCAAGGGGAGTAAAAAAACACTCAATGATTGGTTAAACAAAAGAAAAAAAAAACATATACAAATGTTGAAAAGCATTTTTTTAAAACTGAAAGTGAGTATCTTCAAAATTCACTTTAGAATGATAACAAGTCAACAACACCACCGTTAGACGAGTTATTATTTGATTGTTGTTGTTGTTGAGATTGTTGGGTTGTACTTGGAGTAGAGAAAGATCCAAATAGATCATCTTGTTGTTGTTGTTGTTGTTGTTGTTGTGGTTTAGATTGTCCGATTGAAGAAGTTGATGGTTTTGAGACATGCTTTGTAGTATGACCAGATGATTTAGCAGAGACTAATAAAGATCCAAAAATATCATCTTTTTTCTTTGGTTGTGAAATTGCAGGTTGGAAAGATGCTTGTTGTTGTTGCTGTTGTTGTGCTGGTGGTTGATAGAATTGTTGCTGCTGAGGTGGAGCTGCGGCAGGTTGTGAGTATGATGAATTGAGCAGATTAGCGAGGTTATTTGAAGGTTGTGCTGGAGTTTCAGTTTGAGCGCTTTGGAAATCATCGAAATCATCGTCATCGAAATCATCATCGTTATTATTACTAGTTGGTTGTTGTTGTTGTTGTTGTTGTTGTGGCTCATCACCAAAAGAGAATAGATCAACTGCTGCTGATTGATTACTTGATGCAGTAACCGATGAAGTTTGAGTAGTTGCATTACTTGTTCTTTTATTGACTGGTGCAGTTGTAGGTGTTTCGACATCATATTCTTCAAATTGTTGAGATGCAACACCAGTTGGTCTTTGTTCTTCAAATCTTTCACCAAAGACACCACCATCACCAAAGACTCTACCTGAATAACCGGCATCTTCTTCATAGTCATAATTATTACCATGTGTTCTCCTACTTGAAGATGTACCAGATGCGGAACCGGAAGAAGAAGAAGATGCAAATGTATTTGAAGACATTGCACCAAATTTTTTAGAATTTTCTTTAGCCTTCTTTCTCTCTTGTCTAATCTTAGCTTCATCGTTTAATAAACTTGACAATTCTCTAGATCTATTTCTAACATTAATACCTTGATCAACACCTTTTGAATCAATATAATGGAATGATTTTAACATTGTAATTAAACTAACATTTGATCTAGCATCATCAACAAATCTTTCAGAACCATGTTTAACTAAATATTCTAACAATTGTAAAGATTTATAAATTTGTCTCCATTCATGGGCAGATTTTTCTGTAAATCTTTTAAAAATCATGGAACAAATTTCTTCTCTATCTTTATAATTAAATGTACCTCTAGCAATTTCAGCCATTTTTGAAGTTGATGCTCCCCATGGTTCATTATTAGTTGCTTCTCTAACTTTAGCTTCCATTTCACTTAAATTTAAAACTGCATTTTGTGCTTTACGAACATATGCTTTAACTTCATATAGTGAAAGATTATTTAATGTTTTACCCAGATTATCCATTGTGTATATGTATATATAATTGAAATAATGTAGTGTATAATAGTATAATAAGAATATATATATATCTAATATATATAATCTATATATAAAATTTGTAGAAAGAAAACAAAAAAATCAATTGAATTCAATTGAGAGATAAATATAAACTTGATATATACCCAATAATAATAATATAATTCAATAATAATTATTTGATTAATTAATATAAATATTTTAGATAGATCTGTCTTTTAGTTTTTTTGGTTTTTGGTTTTTTGGGTTTTTTTACCAAACGAACAAAAAAGAGAAAATTATTTGTTAAATTCGGAATGATTATATAATATATTATATAATAAATGAATCATAAAATTTGTGTATTTTCAATTAAAAATGGATCTCCCTATATTGAAGTATACACTATAATATTGTATATCTATTAAGTATATTATATAGTATATAGATACACTTATTGTAATTCAATATATTTTCTCTATAGTAAAATGTGGATGTGTTTGTATGATATAAATGAATATGTACACAGCCCTTTTTACCATTAAAACAAATAAATTACATAATAAATTACATAATTATATAATTTAATGGCCATTTTTCTTTGTGTGCCGTTTTCAAATAAAATTTCAGAATACAAAAAAAGACCAAAAAAAAACATTTCCCGGTAAAATCGAAATTTTTATCCCTTCAAAAAAGAAAAAAAAAACGTTTTTGTAGTTTTTGTAGGGCTTTTATTCAAGAGGTACGCGTAAAGGGGTTTTCTTTTCCCGGTAGTTTTGTACCAACGTATGTACAGTCGGGGCAGGGACAGGGTGCAATTATATATAAAATTATAAATGGCTGGCGGCGCGTTTAATTTTTAATATATTTAATTTAAAATTTCTCCTTTTCTCTTTTATATAAGCGCTTTTGTGTAGTATATAAAGTTTTTTTTATAGTAAAAACAAGATAATTTTATAGAGGGGAAAGGGGAGAAAGCCTTACCTTGTTATATTCATTTGTTTATTTTGATTTCTTTCCCTTTTTTTGTTTTAGCCTATACACACATACATATATATATTATACATACATACCTACATACATACATATAGATATATATATATATATTATATATATATATACATACATACATACATACATACATACATACATACATATATACACATAGATTTCTATGCATATAAATAACTGATATTAACAAGATGCCTCCAAAGAAGAAGCAACAGTTAGAGTCTGTAACTGATCAACCACAGTCTGATTTACAAGTACAAGTTACACCTACCAATAATACACTACCAACAACTCAATTATCTTCACCTTCAACTTCAATTAAAGAAAATACAAAGAGAAGATCAATAGCTTGTAAAACTTGTCATTCATTAAAAGTTAAATGTGTTCCTAGTAATCCTACTGAGAAATTAGGTACATGTGTGCGATGCATAAAGGCAAAGAGAAATTGTGAATATGATTTAACTCAAGTTAGAAAAAGGAAAACTCCATTAGTTACTAAGAATACTAGTACTACAAATTTACAATCACCAATTTCAAAAAATTCTTCTTATACAAATGTTGATCCAACTACAAATTCAAATACTCCAATTGATAATATTATTAATAGTAGTAGTAACATTGAAGATAATAATAGATTAAATAATTTAGAACAACAAATTTTAGAATTAAAGAATCAATTATTAAATAAAGAAAATATAATTGAAAGACAATCAGTTTTAATTGATTCTCAAAAATCTACAATAGGTAGATCTGGTTCAACTCCATCTGTATCAATTTCAAATTTAAAATCACCTGCAAGTTTTAAACGTTTAAGTCGTGATTCTCCTAAAGGATTAGGAGCAGGTGCAGCTTCAAGTCCTGCACTATCAGATTCTCAATTGAATCGTTTTGAACGTGAAATTAACTTTTTAGATGAAATTTTCAAAGATCAATCAATGACTCCAACATCAGATGTTGTTCAAGTTTCTGAGAGAAGAATAAATATGTGTCAACAAAGTTTTGATTATCTTAGATTTGATATTATTGATAGAAAATTAGTTACTGAAGAACAATGTCAAATTATGTTAAATTTATTTATTGAAAAAATTTATCCAAAATATCCATTTATTGAATTACCAGATGATTTAAGTTTATCATCAATGAGAAAAAATGAACCATTTTTATTATTATTAATGGTTTATATTTCTACAATTTTAGATACAAATGATTCAATAACAACATTAGATACACAACTTAAATTAGAAAATTTAGTTTCACGTACTTTATCAGGAGAAGTTTTATCAATTGGTAATAAAACTTTACCTTTATTAAAATCAATAATTTTATACTGTATTTGGTATATACCACCTGAACTTTTCCACCATAGAAGATATCATATGTTTATATCATTATGTGTTTCAATGGCTCATGATTTAGGATTAACAGGTCGTCCATATTTTTTTTATAATAAAGAAGAAGGTTCAGTTAAAAAAGCTGCAGTTACCAATGATCCACAAGGTTTAGGTGGTAAATCATTAATTTTAGTTGTTTATTTATTATCAGTTTCAATTTCTTTATTTTTAAGAAGAAGAATTCCTGTTCAATGGACAGATTTTTGTGAAAATTGTTGTATTGATTTAGAAGCTACAGATATTTTGAATTTTAAAATAATTGCATTATATGCTAGATTAAATCGTATACTTGAAAAAATTCATTATGTTATTCATTCACCAACTGAACAAATTACAATGTTTGAACTTTCAAGTGGTAGATATAGATATATCGTTAATGAAATTCAAAGATCTTTAAATGATGTTAAACAAAAAATTTATATTTTAACAAGTGACAATAATCAACAGTATAGTTCAATTATGTCATATTATTTTTCAGTTCAAGCATATCTTTATGAACCTGCACTGCATAATATTTTTGGAAGTGAATTATATTCAAATGGTAAAGATGATGATGATAATGAAAAATCTGAACTTGAACCTGTATTGGCTGAATCAATTGAAAAATCATTAGAATCATGTGTTTTAACATTAAAATATTTCTTAGTTTTAGATAGTGAAGCAATTACAATTAATCCATTATTCCATTCAGCTAGAATTATTTATACAGCAGGTATGTTACTAAGATTACGTTATTTAAGTATAACTGTACCATCTTTAGAACACTATGGTTATATGTCAGAAGAAACAATGTCTGTTATTAAAGAATTAATTTCAAAAGTTTATGCAACTTCATTAAAACATCCAAAGAATCATTTCTTAAGTAAGATGAGATTAGTATTGTCATTATTTACACAAACTTTCTTAAGTCAATGTAAAGCAACTTATAAAACAATTATAACTGAAAGAATATCAAATACTCAATCTCCAAGACCTCATCAAAATTATTCAAATGGTAATACAAACAACAATATCGCTCCATCTCCTTCACCATCTACCCATCCACAAACTGCAACATTTGCTCCACCACCACCACCACCTCCAACTTTACCCCAATTACCAAATGGAATTGATCAACAAAGACAATTTCAAAATAATGTTGAATTACCACCAATTCAAAATTTACCTCAAATTCCTTCATTTATACCAGGATCTCGCCGTTCTTCTTCAACACTTTCATATTCTCCAAATATATCATTCGCTAATTCATCGCTATCTCAAGCTCCAAGTCCAATTCCTAGACAACCACCTCAATTACATCACCAAGCTTTATCAAATTCAGTTCCTCAAACACAACCTCCTTTTACATCGAATTTCTCAAATGGTGGTACTATATTAGCACCACTTAGTGTTCTAACAAATGATCAAACTAATTTACAACCTAATAAAATGACAATGAATGGTACTACAATTGGTACTAGTACTAGTAATAATAACATTTTAACTCAGTTACCTGTCACTACTCCTCGACAATCAACTGAAAATATAGATTCTCCATCTCAACAACTATTACCACAACAAAAAGTTACTCCATCTAATATGACAAATGAACAATCTGGTAATTTAGAATATCAATATTGGGCACTAAATGATGAATTTTGGAGTGATCTGTTGGTTAGTATGGATAAAAATGGTCAACATAAAGATCACGATTTGAATACATTCTTTATGAATGATTCTCAGAATAAGATTTAAATCGGCTAGTCCATTTACTTATATATATGTATCTATTCCTTTCAACCCTACCCCATGTGTGTACGTACCACTACTATTTAATGTATAATAAATTATATTTATATAAAGTTTTCAAACAGATATAAAAACTTGCGCTTGTCCACCCCCCTGAGGCTCATTTTCACAGCCGTAATATGTATAGAAATGTTAAGCGATATATATATACTTAATACAGTCAATCAATCAATTAATTAGTATCAACTACTAAACTGTACACTAGTAGTACAAAGTATCACCTAGACTCTATATAAATAGACACCAAATACTCAATACAAATAAATGTTAACATAATAACTAATTGTAATACAATCTTGAATTGACTACCAAATGATCCATATCTTAAGGAATATGTATATATATATATATATATATATATAATGATTACATAATACAAATTATATATTAAAACTTTAGTAGTATTACGTTATATAAATAATAAATTTGTGACTGCTTTTTTTTTAAAAATTTACTTATATATAAACTTAAACTAAGTAAATGGTGTGAGGTGTTTCTTATTATAAATTTCAAATTTTTTTTTGTTTTTCAGAAAAAAAAAAAAAAACAAAATTCAAAAAAACTCAAAAAAAAAAAAAAAACTCAAAGAGAAAATCTCACCCTCGCACCTCTCAGTAAAATGTTTATACGCAGATTTCCAAATTGTTTGGAACTGAGAGAAAGATGTAATACTACGGGTTTAGTTAGTATTGGAAGTGGTTTTACAGTACAATCAATAGTGTTTTGTTGCATAACATATACATATTTTTATTTAATACAAGTTAAATTTTTTACTGTATACTATTATACGTTTAAAGAAAGGATTTTTCTACTTTATTTAACTAAAACTCCGTTTAAATAAATTATATTCAAAATGGTTGCTGTATGTGATATTTAAATTCATCAATAGATAGTATCATTTGAAAAGTAAATAAAGAGAGAGAGAGAACATAGATATATGCCCATACATAATGAAATAGTGAAATAGTGAAGTGAATGAAATGAAACAGCTATATTACAATATAAAAATAATAATGTAAATTTACAACAAGTCATATGGATATCAAACAACTGTATATCAGTATACAATGTTGAAATTGAATTTTATAAATTTCAATGAATTTTTTTTCTCATACTACGAACAACATATCCCAGATTGTCATACTACTACAGAGAGTTGTATGTTGAAAAATTGAACACTTGAATCATTATTCTTGAAAGACATGAAACGACATAATTCATTGTGATTTTAGTAGTTTTGTATGCATAAAATATTTCATCGCATTTTTTACCATAGGTTATCCGGCATTTTTCAAGTGCAGATATATATGTTTTCAGTTATCTATATACAAGGTCAATGGAGTTTAGAATACTTGAGCGGATTCAATAAGGCCATGTACAATTTTTTTTTATTCAACATTCTCTATATCCTCTCTTTTTTCAAATGACTTTTTACACTAGAATTCAATTATACTAACATAATATATTTATATTAATTTAGAACCAAAAGTGGTACCCAGCTGAACAAGTTCCAGTTGCTAAACAAACTAGAAAGACCTCCAGACCACAAAAGTTAAGAGCTACCTTAGTTCCAGGTACCGTCTTAATTTTATTGGCTGGTAGATTCAGAGGTAAGAGAGTTGTCTACTTAAAGAACTTAGAAGATAACACTTTATTAGTCTCTGGTCCATTCAAGGTTAATGGTGTTCCATTAAGAAGAGTCAATGCTAGATACGTCATTGCTACTTCAACCTCCGTTGATGTTGCTTCTTTAGACTTAGCTAAGTTCAACGTTGCTTACTTTGCTAGAGAAAAATCAACCAAGTCATCAAAATCCGAAAAAGAATTCTTTGGTGAAGGTGCTGCTAAGAAAGAAGTTAAGACTGAAAGAGTTGAAGACCAAAAATCTGTTGACAAGGCTTTAATTGCTGAAATCAAGAAGACTCCATTATTGAAACAATACCTATCTTCATCATTCTCTTTAAAGAGTGGTGATAAGCCACATGCTATGGCTTTTTAAGTGTTTTTTGTCACATAAAAGGATAAATATCATTTAATTATATTTATTATTAATATTATTAATATTATTATGTATATTTTTATAAAGTTATAAAAACGCTTACCCAAAAATAAAGAAAAAATGAATTTTGTCAGTTTGAGAATTCAATAGTATATCAACTTTTTTTAACATCCTGTACTCTTCATAGTAAATACTAATTAAATTATTGATGATTCCTTATACTAGTTGTAGGGTATATTTCTTATCTGTACGTACGTACAAATTTGATCCATTGAACGTCTATAACTTTTGTAGCTGAAAATATGTCAAACTTTATAATTACTTAAATTGTAATAAATTAAGAAATGGACGATAGACGTATGAGTCGACACTTGCATAAATTTTTTAAACGATTTCGAAAATTTTTTTTTTTTTTTTTTTTTTTTTTTTTTTTTTAAAAATTATTTTTTTTTTTTTTTTTTTTTTTTTTTAAAAAA
>JAJLSX010000029.1:56430-87456 GCA_030567815.1 Ogataea piceae | reverse complement strand
AATAATCATATAAAAATGTCTGGCTTAATCCCATTATCCTCATTCAACTTGGAATTACACCCATTCCAACCAGAACCATGTCAATCTGAAGATTTCCCAGTTACTGTTAGATTAACTTTAGCTGCTATCAACCCAGAATCTGTTGATGAAAGAGAAGACCCATCTACATTGAGCATTGTCAAGAAGACCATTGTCTACGACTCTGACTCTGAAGATGAAGATGAAGACTTCTATGAAGATGATTCTGAAGTTGATTCTGAAGTTGACTCTGAAGAAGAAGCTGCTGCCATTGAAGAAATCAAGAGAATTGAAAAGGAAGAAAAAGAACAAGCTAAGAAAAACGGTAAAGAATCTGATTCTGAATCTGACGAAGAATTCGATGAAGCTGATTTATTAGATGATGATGGTGTTGAAGAACACGTTATCTGTACTTTATCTCCAAAATTCCAATACCAACAAACTTTAGATTTAACCATTTTACCAGATGAAGAAATTTACTTTGTTGTTACTGGTTCATATATCGTTCACTTAACTGGTAACTATATCGAACACCCATACGATGATGAAGACTCTGAAGAAGATTCTGAATACGATTCTGAAGAAGATTCTGAAGATGGTGAATACGATTTAACCCCTGATGAAGATGAAATTATTGATGGTGAAGATTTCGATTTAGATGATTTAGAAGGTGTTGATGTTGAAAGTAAAATTGAAGAATTACTTGAAGAAGAACACAACAACAGCAAAAAGAGAGAAGCTGAAGCTGAAGAAGAACAAAAAGAAACTAAGAAATCTAAGAAGCAAAAGAAGGAAAAATCTGTTAAATTCAACAAAGAATTAGAACAAGGTCCAACTACTACTAAAGAAGAACCAAAGAAGGAAGCTAAGAAAGAAGTTAAGAAAGAAGCTAAGAAGGAAGTTAAGAAAGAAGTTAAGAAAGAAGAACCAAAGAAGAAATTCCCAACAAAGACTTTACAAGGTGGTGTTACCATTGAAGATAAAACTGCTGGTACTGGTCCAGTCTGTAAGAAAGGCCAAAAAGTTGGTGTTAGATACATTGGTAAATTAAAAAATGGTAAATCTTTTGATAAAAACACCTCTGGTAAACCATTCATCTTTGGTTTAGGTAAAGGTGAAGTTATCAAAGGTTGGGACATTGGTGTTGCTGGTATGGCTGTTGGTGGTGAAAGAAGAATTGTTATCCCACCTGCCATGGCTTACGGTTCAAGAAAATTACCAGGTATCCCATCAAACTCTGAATTAACTTTTGATGTTAAATTATTGAGCATTAAATAAGTATATTAGCGATCGAGGAAATTTATTACTATATATTCATACGTTATGTATATACAAACAAATAAAAAAAAAAAACAACCAATATTAATGAAAAAAACAGAGGAGCTTTTAGTAGAATTAAAGTAAATCATACTGTTTATAAAAATTTCCAACCACCAGTATAATTTCATTCATTACTTTTTCATTAACTTGATCAAGTTCATTAGTTAACTGTTTCTTTGCCTTTTTACCAAGTGATCTTATCACTGAAATATCTGAACCATCTAATAAATCACAAACACAGGCTAATATTTCAAATATCCATTTGATAAAATTTTCATTTAAATTTATATTTAACCATTTAGTAAAATAAACGATTAATTTAATATGTTGTTGTTCTTCAAAAATTTGAATTACTAAATCTTTTGTAGGTTCATTATTAAAAATAAAATATTTCCATGATTTTTGTGATGTTGGTAAATCAACTGCATCTAATTCTGTTAAACTATCTCTATAAGTTTCATAATCTTTTCTTTTCAATAGATAAGACTCCATAAATTCTTCATTTATATATGATTTGGCAATATTATTGGTAATTGGTATTACCTCCTCCTGTTGTTGCACATCTGTTGTCTTTTGTGATAAAAATTTACCAACATTTTCATCATCTAAAGTTTGAGACTCTAATCTAACCGTAGCTAAATAATTTTCAACATCATCTGGTAATGTATTTGTAAGTTTAACTTTATCCATATCAATTACAATCGGGAATGCTCTTCTCTGACCAAAGATAGGATCCAATGGACCTTGATTATATGATTTTTCATTTGAATTCTCAATAGAATCTTGAATTATATTATTTATTCCTTTACTTATATTATTAAATGGTAATGAACTAACATCTTCTTCTTCATCTGTTGAATCTGCTATATGAATTGATTTCTGTCTCTTATTACTTGTCTGTAATAGATGAACAGGATAAGGAATCTGTGAAGATTCTCCAATCTGTCTCTTCATTGTACGTGTGTGTTACTAGAGAGAGAAACATATATAGAGAAAAAAGAAAATAGTATATATTTTTATATAAATTAAATTTTATATACTGATAGAGCCGCTCTCTTTCTCATATTTTTCTACAATTTGAATTTTGTCATAATCCCTATGATTTACTACTTCACTCCTCAAGTATAAGTGTATATACCACAAGTGTTCTATAAGTATATAAACATAATAATATATGTATATAAAGTATAAATATATAAACCTATAAAGTGGTAAAGGGAAACTCATATGAGGTATGAGTATAAATGATAAACGCATATATATGAAGGATACACCATAAATCACATAAAGACTTTAACCATATAAACTTATAAAGTATATACTATTCTACTACTGTACTGCTATAAAGGTATGATATAATGGTATGAGAGTATAATGCAATTGAAAGTGTATGAGGCATTGCATTATACAACGTACTAAATATGGAGTATTGTATGAGGTAAAGGAAAGGCATGGGCATGAGGTATGGACGATACGTCGATAGACTCATTGCGCATGGCCATACCATATGCGTATATATATCGATATGGATATATAGCTTATACTATATAATATATTATATATATATATATTATTCAATATTTATATGGCATTTATATATATTTATACTGAATACCCGTTATACTGTATATATTAATATGTCAAAGAGGTTTAGAGAAGAAGATGATGATTATGATATAACTACACCAAGTATAATTAAAATACCAACAAATACTTCAATAATATGTACACTACCACCAATTTGTTCATCAATGCCTAATTTTTTTGCAAATCAATCAATTTTTGAAAAACATTACCTTTCACAACATACAAATATATGTTGTGAGTGTAATTTAAATTTCCCCAATGATCATTTATTAAATATACATATAAATGAAAATCATAATCCATTTTTTAGTATTAAATTAGATAATAATGAAAATTATTTATATAAATGTTTTTCAATTAACTGTCAAGAATCTTTATCAACACATCAAGATAGAGTATTACATTTAATTGAAGTACATAACTATCCAAAAGATTTTTCATTTAGTATTGTAGATACTGGAATTAAATCTGGTCAAAATAGTTTAGTTAAAAGATATAATCAATTACATCAATATATAGATGAATGAATCCTTATACCTTATACCTTATACCTTATACCAATATATATATATATACTTCTAATACTTCTAATACTTTTGCTTATATGCTTTGCTTATTGTAGAATACATCTTTGCACCATATGAATTTGGCTGCTTTTTTGTGATTTTTGTAAAAATTCGCTCAAAGAGGAAAATCAGAGGGAAAGAGAGAAATGATTAATTTTATATTTATTTATTCTTTTCTTTATGATATGTATATGTTATTATATATATTATATATATATATAGTATAGATAAGTATATACATTAGAAATGGTATGTTTAATTGAGGGGATGGGATTAAAATATTTAATTATTTACTAACATTTATTAATATAGTCTGGAATTCAAAGTTTGTTAAAAGTATGTACATGTGAATTTTCATTTTTAAATTTTTCTTTTTCTTACTAACACTTTTATATTATAGACCGAAAAGGAAGCACAAGAGATTGTTTCTCAAGCTAGACAATGTAAGTATATTTCTTTTACATCCTTTACAACCTAACCCATACTAACAAATTTTTATATAGATCGTGCACAAAAATTAAAGGCTGCTAAATTAGATGCTCAAAAAGAGATTGATTCATACAAGTCTAAGAAAGATGGTGAATTAAAACAATTTGAAGCTGAATTTTTAGGATCAAATAAACAATTAGAAGATGAAGCTGATGCTCAAGTTCAAGGTGAATTAATAAAGATTAAAAAAACTGCTGAATCTAAGAAATCAGATGTTATTAAATTATTAATTGATGCTGCAACTAAACCAAAACCTGAATTACATATTAATCTTGCTTCAAAGCAATAGATCATATATTATATATATATAACTAAATCAATTTATTATAGAAAAAAAGTTGTAAATAACATGTAAAGCCCCATTTTATACGAGGGGAACCTTTTTTTTTTAAATTTTTAATTATACAATTGGGCCGGGGGGCCAATATTTATGTGGCGAGAGCCAAAAATTCTTTATACCATTTGTTCATTAGATATGACGGTATATAAGGATATAGTATATATGTATATATATTATGAGTAGTGTTCCAGAGGCAGAATATCCAGAAGATGAATTACTCAAGTATAATGTTCGTCCACCAGTTTTAGAATCAAATGTTAGGATTAAAAAAAGATCAAATAAATACAAGATTCAAACAAGTCAAACTGCAACATCGTTAATTAGAAGAAGAATTTCTGAAAGGTCATGGACTTTAAAGAATTGGTATACACATATCTATTGGAAGAATTTTTCAATTGTTATATTGATACCTCTTGTTGGTATACTATTAACACTAAGTTTAAATTTACCAATTTTTAAAAAAACTTTTTATTTTAGTTTATTAAACTATACAGTAACAATTTTAACGATTAATATAGTATACCACAGATATTGGTCACATCATTCATTTAATTTTAATAGTGAATTTTTTTTAAAAATATTGGTATCAATTAGTAGTGGTGGTGGTATTACATCTGCTAAAAATTGGTGTACTTCACATAGGGTTCATCATAGATACTGTGATATATCTGATAAAGATCCACATAATGTTAGAAGAGGTTTTTGGTTTAGTCATTTTGGATGGATGATTATTATACATAATTTTAAAATTTCTGAATTGATAAGAGAATCTAAATTAGATGAATTACCAAGTAATAATATTGTTAAATGGCAATTTGAAAATTATTTCTTATTATTTTTTTTAAATGGTTTAATTTTACCAAGTTTAATCTGTGGATTTTTTTGGAATGATTATCTTGGTGGATTAATATATGGTGGATTTATTAAAACTATTATTGTACAACATTCTATATTTTCATTAAATTCAATTGGACATTCATCAATTGGTACACAACCTTTTAATGATAATAAATCACCAAGAAATAATTTTTTACTAAGTTTAATTACAATGGGTGAAGGTAATTTAAATTTCCACCATGAATTCCCAATGGATTATAGAAATGGTTATAAATGGTTTGAATTTGATCCAACTAAATGGTTAATCAATGCATTAAATTTCATTGGTTTAATTACAGATTTGAAAAAAGCTACACAATCAATGATTGATAAATCATTGGTTCAACAACAACAAAAATTAATTGATTTGAAAAGATCTAAATTAAATTGGGGGATTCCAATTGAAAATTTACCAGTTTTTTCACCTGAAGAATTTCGTAAAATTTCACAAGAATCACCTAATAAATATTTAGTTGTTGTTTCAGGTATTATTCACGATATAACACCTTTTGCTAAAGATCATCCTGGTGGTTTACTTTTAATTAAAAGTTCTCATGGTAAAGATGCAACTACAGCTTTTAATGGTGCAGTTTATCAACATTCAAATGCTGCTAGAAATTTATTAGCAACTATGAGAATTGGTGTATTGGGTGGTTCTGAAAAGTTGTTCTGGAAACAACAAAGAATTGAAAATAAATTGGTTCCTATAGATAATGATTCAGATGGTAATAAAATAGTTAGAAGTGGAGCTCAAGTTACTTATAATAAAGGTTTTGGTGGAACTGCAGGTGCTGCATAAAAATAAATAATATACCCCCTTTTTACTTTAACTGTATATACCCAATTAAATTTAATACAAATTTAATTGATAAAAATTGACAATATTCTTTTCTTATTTCCGTAGCCACATCCCCACGAAAAAGCGTAAAGAATTTTTACAAAAAAAAAACCAAAAGTTCTCGAGTTTTTAAAAATTCTTCGAGTGAAATTTCACTTTTAAATGTTTTTATATAAAGAAGAAATTTAAATTTATATTCAGGTAATAAAGATGTTTGTTAGACAGTTTCAAAAGTCTATTAGATCTAAAAGATTTACAAACATCTCTAAATTACAACAACAGAGATTTAATTATTCAAATCATGTTAGTAAGAACAATAATCGTACAGGTTTCTATGTAATTTTAGGTTCATTGTTTAGTGGTACCATTGGTTATTATTTATCTTCATTAAACCATTCAAAATCATTAAAGACTACAACTCCACTGACAGAATGTCAACCACTTTCATTTGCCACTGATGATACCATTTATAATGCAATTAAAATTATTGAAGAGATAGTTGGTAAAGATCAAGTTACAAATTCTAAAGGTGAATTAGACAATCATTCAACAGATTCATCAAATTTTGTTCCACCACAGAGTCATGAAAGACCTCATTTTATAGTTTACCCAAATTCAATTGAACAAGTTTCCCAGATTGTTAAAATTTGTCACGATGGGAATATACCTGTTATACCATACTCTGGAGGTACATCAATTGAAGGTCATTTCATACCAACTAGACGTGGTATCTGTTTAGATATTAGTAAGATGAATCAAATCATTGAACTTCATGAGAATGATCTTGACGTTGTTGTTCAACCTGGTGTTGGATGGATGGAATTAAATGACTATTTAGAACCATATGGATTAATGTTTGGACCAGATCCTGGTCCTGGAGCTATGATTGGAGGTATACTAGCTACAAATGCATCCGGAACAAATGCAGTTAAATTTGGTGCTGCTAAAGATAATGTATTATCGATGAAAGTTGTTCTTGCAGATGGTACAATTATTAAAACTAAAAACAGACCTAGAAAATCATCCAATGGTTATAATTTAACAAATTTATTTATTGGAAGTGAAGGTACATTAGGTATTATTGTTGAAGCAACTTTAAAATTACATGTTAAACCTAAAGATGAAATTATAACACTGATAAATTTTAAAGAGATTAAAGATGCAACTCAAACTGTTGTTGATTTATTTAAAAATGGTATTAGTTGTAATGCATTAGAATTTATGGATGATAGACAAATGACTGCAATTAGTGAAATGGGTACCGGTGGTAATAGAATTTGGTCACCACATCACTTATTACTAATTAAACTAAGTGCATCAGATCCAAATTCTTTATCAAGTATAGTGGAAACTGTTTGTAATATTGGTACATCAAATAATGGATTTAATATTGAAATTGCTAAAGATGAAGATACAAAAGATGATATTTGGAGAGTTAGAAAAACTTTACTTTGGAATTCATTACAATGGGCTAAAAAAATTAAACCAAATGCTATAATTTTACCAACTGATGTTTGTGTTCCAGTTTCTAAACTACCTGAATTAATTACTAAAACAATGGAAATTTTAAACAATGCCAATTTATTAGCAACTGCTGCTGGTCATGCAGGTGATGGTAATTTACATGTATTGGTTATATTTGAACCCGATCAAATTAAAACCGCACATGATTTAATTAATGAAATGTCCAAATTAGCAATTGAATTAGACGGTACAATATCTGGTGAACATGGTATTGGAGTTAGTGATAAGAGAGATTTATTAGAATTAGAATTAGGTACAGAT
Source organism: Ogataea piceae (assembly GCA_030567815.1). Taxonomy (NCBI): domain Eukaryota; kingdom Fungi; phylum Ascomycota; class Pichiomycetes; order Pichiales; family Pichiaceae; genus Ogataea; species Ogataea piceae. The sequence goes on along the minus strand of JAJLSX010000029.1, from coordinate 79,637 downwards.
ACAATCGATCTAATGAGAACTATAAAATTTGCTCTTGATAAGAAAAGTATTTTAAATCCTGATCATATCTTTAAGATTGATCCATCTGATAAAAGAGAACCATTTACTTAACATATATAAATCATATTAATAGATCATAAATTAGACAAATTTGAGATAATTCAATGAATTACATAAGTATTTACGTAATGTCGGGGTATATTTCCAAATTGGGAAATGTCCATGCATCTCTACACATTTTGGTTTTTTGAGAGTTTTGGAAATCTCCGGGCCATTTCCATTTTTGGATTTCTTTGGATTTTCTTTGGAATTTATCGTAATTTATCGTAATTTTATGATGACTGAATTAAAAGAGATTGAATTATAAGAGATTTAAGTAGTAAAGGGATATATATATATAAGTCAATTAGGTAGAGAATTAAAGATGTCTTTAGAAAGTGTTCCTCCTTTATATTTCAATAATGATAAGCATTCATTTGGGTTTTCAACTGCTAGATCAAGATGGCCAAAGATTTTAAAGACTGCCATTGAAGATACAGAGTTGGAAATTTTAAATTCTAATGGTAATAGTTTAAAGAAGAGTCAAGGTGAAGAAGTTATTTCACTTATTAAAGATTTAACTAAAGAATTAAATGATGATTCAATATTGAAAACATTCAATATTGAATCAATTCCATCTTTAAATTCATACGATGAAACTTTATCTAAATTAGGTTCAATTACGTGGCTTACAGGTCCATGGTTATTTTGTGAATGTTATCTATATCGTAGATTAGATTTTTTTTTCAAGACTAGATCAGAGTGGTTAACATTTGATATTTTTAATAGATTAAAGAGAGAAACTTTTATGTCATCTTCATTAGGTATTTATGAATTGGCAATTAGATATAAGCAATTAAATAATCAAATTAAACAACAATCTTTAGATTTAGAAACTTTGAAATTATTATTTGAAGAATTTATTGATGTTTCACTATGGGGTAATGCAACTGATTTATCCCTATTGGCAAATGCTACACTTGAAGATATTAAATCTGTTCAAGGTAAAGATGCTAGAGCTAAATCTGCTAAAAATATTTTATGTAATGATCTTGAATTATCTTGGGATAGATTATTATCTGTTCCATTGAAAGATAGAAGAATTGATATTGTTTTGGATAATGCTGGTTTTGAATTTTATACAGATTTATGTTTATCTTTATTTTTATTAGATTCAAATTTAGTCTCTAAAGTTGTTTTCCATTGTAAGACTAGACCATGGATGGTTAGTGATACAATGATTAAAGATTACGATATTTTCATTAAAGATATGCTTGATGAATCAATTTTTGGTGAACATAGAGAAGAAATGAAATTTTTAGTTGATTCAACTGAATCTTATAAAAAAGAGGGTAGATTTGAATTAAAAGATTCTGAGTTTTGGACTTCAGATTTAGATTATTGGAATTTAAATTCAGATGAAACTAAATATGGTGGTTCTGAATTATGGGAATACTTCCAAGATTCAACTTTAGTTATCGTTAAAGGTGATTTAAATTATAGAAAACTAACTGGTGATAGACATTGGCCACGTAATACTCCATTTATTAAAGCTATTAATAAATTGGCTAATTCTGGAATTCACATATTGGCTTTAAGAACTTGTAAAGCAGATGTTTGTGCAGGTTTACCTGATGGTAAAGATGAAGAATTATGTGAGTATTGGAAGAGTTTAGGTAATGAAATTGGTGAATTATGGTGTGCAAGTGGTAAATGGGCCGTTATTTCATACAGTAGTGGTGACAATTAAAAATTAAAATAGTTATATATATATACATATATTGATTATAAAATATTTCTTTTCTATTTCTGTTGTTCATTATTTTGATTGTTTGTAGTTGGTGGTTGATTATAAGGAACACCCATTGGTATAGCACCTGGGAATGGCATAAATGGCATCATTTGTGGAATTGAAGAAAACATTGGATTTTGTAATGCTGGCTGAGGCGGTATACTTGGAATATTCCCATTTAATTTCTGTCTCTTATTTGCAGGTCCTCCTTCTTCTGTATCATTTGGTGTATTATTTTTTTTAAATTCGGTTATATAACTATCAACTTTTTCTTTTAATGGTTTATCTTCGTCTAATGAATCCAAATAAACATCTTCTTGTCCACAATTTGGACATTTAAAATCAGATTCAAGTAAAGAATCTTCAATAAATTGACGGGAGTATGTCTTTTCACAACATCTTGTCTTGACTGGATCTCTCCATATCTTATTTGTTTGGGGATCTTTCAATGTTGAATCGGTAATTGTAATGCCATCTAAACCATCGTCTTGTTGTTGCTTTGATTGTTGAATTCTTTGATAACTTTCCCATGCTTTGGAATCTGCCACTGCAACAACATACTTACCTTCTTCATTAATCATATAGTTCATATTTGAATCTGCCGTTATCTCTGCAGGATTCTCAATCGTCTTTAAATGCGATTTAGGAATACCAGTTGTCTTTTTAACTCTGATACCTTCCCAATTTGGATCATTATTCTTTGGACAGTTCTTAATATGATGCTTACCCTTTTCACCACACTTGTAACATATATAATATTCAGGGATATTCTCATCAAGTTTGTTATTAGTTCTAGCAGTATCAACTCTTTGTGCAGTGGCTAGCACTGCTTGTTGTTGACTCCATTGATCATCCTGTTGATTAAACATTTGTGCAATCATATCATCTTCATTACCCGTGGAAGTACCATTTGTAACACCACTTGCATTATAAACAACAGGTGTAGATAGAGCTTGCTGCTGCTGCTGCTGCTGCAGCTGTTGCTGTCCAAAATTCTTTGCCACTCTTGGTTTACCAGCTATATAACGTAACGTATTACCTTTACCTCTTCTAACAGCTGCTGTTCTCCTCACAATCACAGTGGATGATCTCTGTATAACTTCATTATCATCATCATATTCATTATCTTCATCCTCAGCACGGTATAGATAAATATCTGTATCTTGTGAGTTTATCAATCTATTTGCATGAATAATTTCACGTTTCAATTCAAAGACCGTTAACCCTGTTCCATCAAACTTAATTGTGGATATATGATCTGGTCTTTGTGATCTAAATCTATAGTACATAACCGCCATCCTTTGAATTTGTCTAAACTATACTACTGATTATAAATTGATGTATATATATATAAAAAAGAGACTATAATAAGTTGCCCTTTTCATTAATAAAACCAAAAAAAAAAGAAAAAAACACACAACAAAAAAATCAAAAAAAATCAAAAAAACCAAAAAAAATTTAAAGGGCGAGGAAAATTTAAGAAAACAACGAAAAATCAAAACTCAAACAGAAATGGATTTTTAATTGAATTTTTACGTATTAATTTAAGTCATTTTTAATTTTTGTTTTATATATCATTTTATATCAAATAAGTAATATCAATTGATCATTTTATTAGAATAGTACAATTATCATTATGAATGGTCCTTCATATTATGAATTTTACAGAAGAAGCACGTAAGTATTTATTACAGTGTTATTGAATTAGTAATCCTTTTGTGTTTTATGTTTTTTATTTTTTGCTTTGATTTGTCTTTTATACTAACAAATGAAATTACAATAGTGTGGGAACATCATTAGCAGATGCTTTAGATGCTTTAATTGTTGATCAAAGAATTCAACCACAATTGGCTATGAAAGTTTTAGCTAACTTTGATAGAGTTACATCTGACAATTTAAGAGATTCAGTTAAATCAAAATTAACTTTCAAAGGACACTTACATACATATAGATTCTGTGATGATGTTTGGACTTTTGTTATTAAGGATGTCAATGTCAAGTTTGAAGATGGTGAAAGTGCAACTGTTGAAAAATTCAAGATTGTTGCATGTAACAGTAAGAAAGCTGGTGAAACATAAGTTTAATACTCTTTCCCTCTTCCTCTCCTCCAACAACTACTTTCCTTCCCCCCCTATTTTGCTTTATTTTCCTTTTTGGTGTTTGATTTTTCTCTGGTTATTTATGTTGTGTCTTATCACCTTCAGTTTTATACACTGAAGCGCTTGTCGGCTTAATGTATGATGTTGTATACTAATTCTATTTTATTTTCATGTCGTTTCATATTTTTTTTATGATTATTTTTATTTAGATTTTATATTGTTATAATTGTTATTTTATTATTATTTGTTTTTTTGAAAGGTTTCGTTATAAATTATTTCCATTAATGGTAACAATTCGTTATATAGCTATATGAAGTATACACAAAGTTTTTGCATGTGAACTCGGTTTCAAGAAAAGAGGTTAATGTTTATTTTTATATATTTTAATTTTAAAGTTCATCACGTAATAATTCATCAATTTCACCAACTTCTTCGTCTAGGACCACATTGTTTAAACCAGATTCAACATCTGCTAACAATTCTTCAGTAAGTGGGATTTCTAGATCTTCGTCAACAATTTGTTTCAATTCTTCAGAGACGATGGAAGAGACAGGGTTTTCAACAACGGTGGTTGTAACAGCTTCCTCAGTAACAGTAGTTGGTTCTTCAGTAACAGTAGTTGGTTCTTCAGTAACAGTAACAGGTTCTTCAGTAACAGTAGTTGGTTCTTCAGTAACAGTAACAGGTTCTTCAGTAACAGTAACAGGTTCTTCGGTAACAGTAGTTGGTTCTTCAGTAACTGTAGTTGTAATAGGGTCTTCAGAAATAGTAATTTCCTTAGAGACAGTGGCTGTGATAGGATCTTCTGAGATAACAACGGTAACAGGCTCTTCATCAATAGATTCAACATGTTCCACGTATGTAACTGTCTTGGAGATGGTGCTAGTAACAGTTTCCACATTATTTTCTTCTTCTGCTGCATCAGTTGATGAGACAGCTGTAGTTTCAGTACTAACATCTGAAGATGTAGTAACTTCAGGTTGTTCAGTTTCAGTTAATGGTTCAATTTCAGAAGAAGCTTTAGTCTCAATGATGTTTTCAGTCACTGTGACTTTTTCATAAACAGTTTCAACTGATGTTGCAATTGAAGTACTTAAAACAGTTGAAACAGAAGTTTCAATTATTGTTTCAACTGCAGTTTCAAGAACGGTTTCAACCAGTGTTTCAACTAAAGTTTCAACAAGAGTTTTAGTTTGAACAGATGAAGTTTCAGTGGACGTACTATTAACAAATGGAGCTTTATCAGTTAAGTTATCAATTGACTTTGAAACTGATTTTTTAACACTAGATGAATTGATGACTGGTGACTCATTTGAAGAAGAGGAAACAGATTTTGCAGAGCTCTTTGAAGATGAACTACTAGACTTGGAGTCGATTTTTGAGTCTGACTTTAGATATGTAGTATCAACGACAGTAAAATTAGTAGAATTAGAACTAACAGTTTCATTTAATGAAATTGAAGTAACTGAAGGATATTCACTAGTCTCACTACTCACTATGGAAATGTAGTCATCTTTAATTGTAGCATCTGTAGGTTGATAAGATGTTGTAGTTGGTGAACCATTAACAAACACTTCACTAGATTCAATTGGTTGAATAGTGAAATAAGATGAAGAATCTGCAGGTTTCTTTGAATTATAAAATTTAATTGCCTCTTTTTGTAATAATTCTATATATCCATTAACGTACAAGAATTGTGCAGCCATGGCAAATGCAACTGTTAACATTGCAAATAATAAATATTGGAATAGTGAGACAAAGAATGATTTTGAAGTTGAGAATTTTTCAGGAATTTCAATAACATTAACAGTATTTGCAGCAGAGACTGATGCTAAATATTGTCCATTTTCAGAAGAAACAATTTTGGTAATTGCAAAACCATGAACTTTTTCAATTTTTCTCAATAGTTTTAAATCTTTTGCTCTAATTATTAAAACTGAACAATCTGAACCTGCCAATGAAATTAATCCACTTGTTAGATTAACATCCATTGATGTAATACCTTTTAAATTTTTAGTCACAATTGAAGTTTTAGTAACAGCTGATTTTGTAACTGAAAATTCACTAATTACAATACCATTTTTATTTGAACCAGCAATTATAACTGTATTATTATCGTAAAATTCAATTTTAGACATTGTAATTTTAACTTCAGTTTTGAAAACTGATCTACCTGTAATTGTAGAAATTGCTTCAAAACTATTTGAAGTTATATAACACATCATTTTACCATCTGGAGAAATACTAATATCTTTAACATCACCAGTTGTGAAAATTTTAGATTTTTCTTCTAAATCTTCTTGAGTGCCAACTATATATAACGAAGATGGATTATCACTAATTGCAATTACACCTAATGAACCATCTTTTGATAAATATGTTAATTTTTGATAAACTTGTGAATTATTACCAGGATGAATTTGTACACTTTCAACAAATTTTAAATGTTCATTATGATACTTAAATTTTCTTAAATGTTTATTAATACCTTTCTTAATTGAATTGGAATTTTCATTTATACCAACTAAGATAATATTATTATTAACATCTAATGACATTGGACAATCTTCATTTTCATTTAAAACCAGTTCTCTAAATCTCTTTAATGGCTTCTTTAGATGATCAGGTTGAACTAATAATGCTGTAATCTTATTTGGTATACCATTGTTACCTTCACCTCCACCACCTGCAACAATTAATGTATTTTGATTGACAAATTTAGCTCCATAAACAGGATAACCAATATCTAATGAGTAACTCTTTAATTTAGCCATTATATATTGAAGATGAATGATAATTTTTTACTAAATCAATCGTTTTTAAAATCAAAATAAATCAAAGTAAATTCAAAAAAGAAAAGCTGAACGTGTCCCTTTTTTACTTTTTGCTTTTTGTTTTGTTTTGTTTTGTTTTGAATTTTTTAAATTTTTTGAATTTTTTGATTTTTGCTCGAATATTCTTGTGAATGCGTCGATTATGCGGTCGATCGACGTAGTACCTTTTATAATTAATGTTCGATCTATTTTTTATAACTATACAATTTCTATATATATATTTATACAAAATCAATTGTAGTAGTATATTGTTTTATACATTGGTAGATGATTGTAACTGTTGTTCAGAGTGAATGGTATCTTGAAGGATCTCTTCACCTGGAACAACGTATTCTTCAAAATCAATTACTCTTTCACCATACTTATATGTAGCATCTTCCTCTTCTTCTTCTTCTTCTTCTTCTTCTTTTTTTTTTACAGTATGTATAATATCCGGTTTATCTTCAAGTTCGGTATCGTCATCTTCGTTCAATGTTCCTGCATTTTTCTCTATATCAGACACTTCATCAGGTTCTAAATTTATTGTAAATTGTTCATCACATAGGTTAAAACAGTAATCATCATTTTGACAGGTTAAACTATATTTAACCCATGGGAAACTTTGAAATTTGAACTGAGGTTCATCAATTTTCAGATATGTAACTTTCAAATCACTATATAACATTGAATTTAATTGAAATTCCGCAGTGATAACTTTCAATTGTTTAGCTTTATCACCAATTTTTAAAGTATTTTTCAATGTCTTGCCCATTTGTTCAGACTCTTTAATCATGTCTATTTCATTATTTAATTCATAGTAAATTAAGTCATTCTTATCTTGTTTCCCATAGTGAACATTTGATAAATGATTTTTATGTATCTGATTCACTTGTAATAACTCAAATTCACTAACCATTTCACCATTAGTATTACCATCAAGTTTAGATATATGCCAAGTTATTGAATCTTTACTTAAATTATGTATCACCGTTCCTAGCTTTGTCTTGAATTTTAATGAACTATTAAAATTAATTATCAAATTTTTAATTGAAATAATTAATGGTATATTGATACGAACATTTTTCATTGTGTATCTTTTTTTAAAATGTGTTGTTAATTCAACTTTAATTCTTAATCTATAAGAACCATTATTCTTCTTATAAATTTTATAACTTGGATTTATTAATAGTAAAGGTTTTAAATTAACAGTTTCTAGTATTTGATACTGTAATAATTTAAATGATCCATCCGGTGGAATAAAACTTATTGTATTTTTATCAATTTCATTTAATTCAACACATTGATGGAAATTTAAATTACTGAAAATAGATTTTGATCCTAAATTATCCAATGTTGAACCTGAACATTCATCAAATTTCTCATTTAAACCCAATTTTAAAACTGGCATACCACTTAAGTAACTTTTACAATCAATTTCACCACTAATTAAATTCATTATGACTCGCTTGTCATTAAAACTATACTTGAATTTTAAAAATTCATTGAAATTGATAAATATTTCATTCTTGTTATAAAAAATCCCCTTTGGTCTCCATGATATCTTATTGGTTGAAGTTCTTGAAATACTAGAATTAATAGATGCATCAATACTGTTATTACTGACAGTGTTATTATTTTTATTATTAGTAGTAGTGGTAGTAATACTATTGTTATTATTACTGTCTTTTGATGGATCATCGTTATTCATTATTTTAATATATTCTTTCAAAATATTAAACTCCGTCAATTGAGGAATACCAAAGTCTAATATCTCATCAAATAATTCATACATCAAGATATAGTTATCTTTAATCATTTCAGATGTTATCTTTTGACGTTCATGCTTTTGATTACTAGTGGTAATTATTGAAGTATTAGTACTGTGTCTTTGTCCAGTTGGTGAACCTAAATTACCCGTACTGGTAATTGTTGATATTTGATCCCCTCCAAATGATAAATAATCACTTAATAAATCTCCAAATTTTACCAGAAATGTAACTAAACACATCACATTAAGATCATCAAACGATGGAGACATCAAATAAATTTCATCGTACTGAATATATATAAAATTGACACCATTGTATGATATGACTGGTTGCTTAGCAAATGATGTTCGTTGTTCAAGCCCTTTTTTAAAAGTTTCTAATATTTGTCTATTGTTAAGGTCATGTTTATACTGTCGCTGAATAAGTATATTTAAATCTTTGTCTAATATGTAAATTGCAGATGCCATTGTCTAATGGGAAGTAAATTCAAATAATTCTTTAACATAAACACCAAACAAGACTGACTCTCTATTAATTGACCTCTACAATGAACAATTGAATCAAGATATTATTAACTTGTATTAAATCATATCAGAAACAAATATATAATCCTTTAAAATCGTCACTTTTAATATGCTTTAATTTGGCCGGACGATTTTGTATACGAAAATTTAAAATTTAAAATTATATAAAAAGGACGATCGACGTATAAAAATTCAGATCGTCTCGAAATAATTTATATAAATATATAGACATTATTATTTATATATAATTATTATTTTAATATGAATTCCTTTATGATAAACGATTACTTTATAATACTTTCATGCTGTTAAATAGGAGATAATACAACAATGTCTAAATATATCAAACTAACCAGAGATCAAATACAAACTAGTCTTAAGAATATATCTAAATCTGCTCAATGGAGGTTAATTGATCCAGTGGTATCAACCATTGAATCAGATACTATTCAAAGAAGCTATACATTTAAAACTTTTGAAGATACATGGGCATTCTTGACTAAAGTATCAATGAGATCACATCTAGCTGGTCATCATCCAAAGATCACCACTGTTTATAACAAGGTTCAGATAGAGTTAACAACACATGATGTGAATGGATTAACTGAACAAGATTTTAATTTAGCTAAAAGATTTGAAAATTATGCTATACAGATTGGCGAAAAAAAATATATATAGAAATAGATTAAAACCATATTTACTTTATAAATAAATTATTATATAGGAAAGGAAGCGATGTGGAAAGTTAAATGCGGGTAAAAAAAAGACAAGCTAAAGGTAAATATAAAAATACAAAATGCAATCATTAAATATCGTAAAGTGAAAGCTTATTTAATTGGAAACTCTTTGTTGTTTCAGTTTTTTTTCCAGTTTTTCAAATTCTTGTAAAGCAATTTCTTCTTCTGGATCTAACATTGCTCTAACTTCTTCAACTTCTTCGATATAATGTTTCAACATACTTTCAATACCATTTTTTAAAGTATCTTCACTTAAAGAACATGATTTACAAGCACCTTGTAATTTGATATAAACAACACCATTTTCTTCATCAAATGATCTGAAATGAATATCTCCACCATCATCTTGTAATGCTGGTCTAATTCTAGTATTTATTAACTCTTTAATTTCAAAGACAATATCATCATCATCATCTTGAGGTTCATCTAATTTTTGAGCCAATTCAGCTTCATACTCTGCTGTTAACACTGGTATCTTGGAATCAATTGCATTTGTAATGACATTGATAACTTTATTTGACAAGACTGGCCATTCCAAGTCTGGGTTATGAGATAGTGATGATTCAACTTTACTAACAGTGATAAAATTTGGTCCAATCATTAATGACATGACACCATTTAATTTAAATAATTCTTGTGCTAATTTGGATTTATAATTTGCATCTGGTAAATCATCAACTTCAACTGCATTTGTTAATGACTCTGGTATAAATGTGAAATCTTTTGAAACAAATTTTAATGCATTTTCATTTGGTGTTGTAATTGTTTGTAATGAAATAAATCTTTTGAAAGATTGATTTATGAAACTTGATTGCTTAATTGATAAGCCTGTTATTATTCTTCTTGAAAACATTGTAGTATGTGATATGTATATGTATTGATCTATAATATGTATATATATATATATAAATCAAACTATTAAATTAATAAAAGAAAGGAATCAATGTATATTTAAAGGATAATTATTTAATAAAAAAAAAAAAAAAAACGATTAGATATCGATGGATGACGTCTTGCAAAAAAAAAAAAAAATCAAAAAAAAAAATTCCGAACTTCGGAGATTACGTAATTATTTTGTATGGGCAAATGAAACGCCGAGAATTACTAATTGGTGTGGGGGGTGTTTTATATATGGGCAATTTATTTGGTTATCCTTAAATAATTACCCCCTTTTTTTTTATTTATTATTTTATTTTCATCTATAAAATTTTAACATACATATATATATATATATCTATAATTCTGCTTCACCTAGTTTAGCACTGTCTTTAAATGAGTTTAAGATACAGTCTGGAACACCGACACCATCTGCAAAACTCATACCACCAAATGATAATTTACCGTTAAATTCATCATTTGCCAAGTTCCAGACATTTGATTTCAAATCTAGGTATCCAACTTCGTATTGTGGGATAGAATCAACTATGAAATCAACTTCATAGTCATATTCATTGTTATAGTTATCTAAATCTATATCTAACTTTGAATATAAAACGTCTCTAATTGTTTTTCTAATTCTTGAATTTGTTGGTAAATCATCGTGAGATTGAATGTGATAACCTCCAATCATTAGTGTAACTTTTGTATACGAATTTGTAATAACATTACCTCTTTTACCAATTGTATTTGATAGTGTTGTTAATTCCTTTTGGTTAACATCTGTTTTTTTCCCACTTGATAGTGATTGACTAACATCGGTATAGAAGAAGATTCTTCTAGCATTTTGTTCGACATCTGAGTCAAATATAACACCTAATAATTGAGTCTCATCAACCATTGATTTTGGAACTAGGAATCCAAAACCTTTTAATGGTAATTCTTTCAAATGTGGGATGAAAACATTGGCCAAGACGATATTGGTATAGTTTAATTTATTCAAATTTTCTGATAGTTTAGGTGAGCTTGATTCAACTAATTTTGCAAGTTTATTTGTATTGATAGTAGATCTTAAATGATCAAATTCGAAATCACCATGTTCTTGTGTAGAGACTTTAACTTTATCACTACCTAATGGTTCAATTGATTGAATGGTACTATCGTAAATAATTTCAACGTTTGATGGTAAATTTTCAGTAATTAATCTAGGTAATGTTTCCAATCCATTATTGATTGACAAGACTGGGAAATTTTTCAAGAAATTAGTTGTACTTTTAAAATTAAATGAAGGTTTGAAAAGTTTAGTATATAAAATTAAACTACTGTCAAGTTTAACATTTTCAACAGATATTGGTTTTTTAGAAATTTCATTGATTTTATTTGAGATTAAAGTCTTTAATGATTTGAAAAATTCAACACCATAGTATTTAACTAGTGAACCATGACTAGTTTCAATTTCAACAAGTTTAGGGAAGATTGCTCTAATACTTAATTTTGAAATATCACCGGCATAAATACCGTGCATCAATGCACTAAGAACATTGGATGATAATTCTTTATTGAATCTTCTAGTGATGAATTGTTCAACAGTTTCATCTTCACCAGCACTTAACTTAGAATTAACGAATGGTTCTTTTAAAACACCAAATATTAATTTTCTACCTAATGGATCAAATAAAAATCTAGCTAGTGTTAAAATTGAATCTGGAGCTTGTATCAATTTACCTGATCTACCTTGTGTATCAACGTATGGACTCAATAAGTATTTCTTATTTGCATCATTTTCTTTGTGTAAACCTAATAATTCACCCTGTTGTTTAAACTTATGGAGTAAATCAACTAATAGTAAAGTACCTGGACTAACACCTCTTAATGTTCTAGGACCTTTTTCAAAAACTGTAGAATCTTGATTTGATCTGGAATCGTACTGCTTAGTTGCAATTGACTTGGAATTGATATACCCTCCTGTTCTATTTGTCTTTTCAAAAATCTTGATCTTGATATCTGGTCTTAGTTTGGAAAGAAAGTAGGCAAATGTAAGACCTGAGATCCCTGCACCTACTATACCAACAGACGCATCTGTTTTACTCTTTGGAATTGTTTTCTTAATCAATGACAACGACATGATGTGTATGTAAATTGTCACTAAATACCTTTATCCAATATATAAAACGTTGAATTAAAGTGATTACAACATAAATAAACTAAATTTTTTGTGGTTCTATTTTTCATACTTTTTCAAACAAAAGGAACGAAAAAGAAAAACAACATTATTACGTAATATACGACTTAAAATTTAAAAGAATACACAGCCTTGATTATATAAATATACGATTCAATTGGATGAGATTCTTTGCAAAAAATAATTATATATATAATTGTACACTTTTTATTAAGTTAATCTATTTAGTTGTTATCTTTTTTTCTTTTCAATTCATTATATTCTTTATCCAAATCATCATAGAATATCAATTGATCTTCTTCTTGTTGGAAATCTTTAGTAACAACCATTGTATTTCTCAAATCTAAATCTGATGAATTTGAAGAAGGAATTAATTCAACAGATTTCTTAATGACCCATCTATCAGATTCTTCTAAAGTACTCAACAGATTTAAAATTATTAAATAGTTATCCAATAGTAAATTAATATCATTAAATTTACCAATTTTTAATAGTTTTAAACCAATTGAGTTAAATCTATATAGTGATTCAACCGATGATCTAAAATCTCCATTTTGTAATCTTAATGTATAACATGTTCTATAGTACTTTAATGAATTGATTAAATCATAATTTAATGCACTTGATTCACCCAAGTCATATATTAATTTATCAACTTTATCGAAATCTTCAGTGAATTTAAAGTCTAGTATCATGGAAATCTTGTTGATTTGGAATAGTTTATAAATGAATTGTTTAATTGGATATAATCTATCCTTTTTATTCATCTTTAATATGGTATCATGAGCCAATTTGAATTCATTTAATTTCAATGAAAGTTGGAAAATTTTATTTAAAATTGTAATATCATCAGATATATCTTTTAATTCATTTTTAGCAGATAGTGCATTTAAAGATAGTTGTAATGCTAATTTATCTTGATTTTTAGATTGGTATAATATACTCAAGTCATAGAAATAGTCAACTTTTGATTCGGTTATTATTAAAGTGATATAATTTGAAATTGAATTTAATGATTTTCTTTCCTGTTGTGTTATTTTTTTAGTATATTGAGTTATATTATCAACATTATCAACAAATAATTTAAATGATTCTTCAATACTTGATTCAGTATTTAAATTTAACAAAGTTAAACTTTTCAAAATTTTTGAAATTGGTGAATTGATTGGTAAATATTTGAAAAATTGATTTGCATATTCAAATTTTTCAAATGAAATTAATTGTGATATTGTGGTAAATATAAGTGAATCACTTAAGATATATTCAATAGAATTGTTTAATAAATAGTTTAAATTATTATTTCTAATTAAAACACCACCTGAATATAATTTTTTAGTAAAACTTAGTAATAAATTATTAGAAACTAATGGAATTGAATCCAATTCAATTGAATTTAATTCATTGTTTAAACCTAATGATGTAACTTTTAAAACTAATGAATAACTTCTAAATAAATTAACCAATTTAGAATACAATAAAACTAATGATTCATTTATATCAACTGTTAATATTATCAATAATAAGCCAAAAGTTAAATTTTTTTGTAAAATTATATCTGATCTTAAACTTGTTATATAGATCGATTCACCTAAATTACCAAATTCAACATTACTAATTGGTTGATAACCAACATTATTTAAAACAGGTAAATTAATTAAAAATTCAATCAATTCTATAATATTTGGTATTGAATTTAAACAATTTAATAAATTTGAAGTTATTGATTCATCAATTGAATTGACAATATTTTTTTCAAAAATTTGCAACATTTGATCTTGATAAGAAATATTTGAAATTAAATCTATTGAATTTAAATTTGATTCAATACTGTATAAAGTTTCATTGTTAAAATTTGATTTAAAAGATTTAATTAATTTAGTTAATGCAAGTAATGAATCTTTATCAACAATTGAATTTTGTAAAATTTTTAATGGTATATCGGTAGATTGATCATTTGATAAGATTTCAAATGGAGATGATTTTTTCAAAATTGAATACTCTAAACTTTTCAAAACAATTATAAATTGATCATCTTCATCTTCATTTGTATCTAAATATAAATCTATTGTTTCTTCACATTGTTTTAATATTTCTTTACATGCATTATCAAATTTAATCCATTGAGATTTAATACTATTTAAATGATCAAATGAAGAAATATTATGGTTAACTATAGTGATAATTTGTCTGCGTAATGGTAATTTAGAGATATCAATTTGATAGTGTTTATTAAATAATGAAATGACAGTTTTTAAGACTAAATTGTTATAGTTAAATGAATCTAATACATGATTTAAACCAAATTCATTTAAATCATTTAAATTATCAAATGATTTAATTGATTCAATAAATTGAGTTTCTAATAATTCCAATTGTATATTTTCATTTAAAGTATTTGACCAGGTAATATCACCAACGTCATTTAATAAACCATGTTGAATAAATCTAGAGTTATTAAAACACCACAATATCCATATATTTGAATCAATAATCTTGTAATTTTTAAAAGACCAATTTTTATTATTATTTGAAAGTTTAAAAGAATTTAATTCAATTAAATCTTGATTGACAATTTGGAAAATTTTCAAGTGATTATTTAAAGGTATTGGTAAAAAAATTGAAATTTTATCACTACCAATTGATTTAATTAAATCACAAGGTGAAAAATTAAAGAATGAATCTTGTAATTCAATTGGTAAGAATTTATTTAAATTAAATTCTTTAACCATACTCAAAGATTCTAAAGACCAAATTTTAACAATTTTATCAATTGATATAGATATAATTAAATTATTTGAAAAGACTAAACTTAAGATTGATTTGGTAGAAACTTTTAAATTATTTAACAATTCAATAGATTCAGGAATTGAACCATTTGAACTACCACTACCACTACCACTACCACCACCACTTGATCTATTGAAAAATTTAAGGTATTTAATTGAATTCAAATATGAAGAATCTGTAAAAGGTATAACTTTAAAAGTATCCAATGTATTTAATCTGGTAAGTTTTAATAATCCACCATCTGATAAAGTAATAATTGAATTTAATGAATCAATTGAATATATAGACAATGGATTTCTAATATCAAATGAATATGGTATTGAATAATTACACCAACTATAAATATCTGATAGAGTACTTGAACCAACAATAAATTCTTTCAAATTTAATCTAAGTGTAATGAATATATTAATCTCTGTTAATATATCAACAACTATATAGTCATTTGAATCTTGTACTATAGATATAAAATTTGGTCTAATTGAATCTGGTAATTGAATTGAAATAGATTGAAATTTTAAATTTAAAGAATTATTTAAAACAATTGGAATCAACTGTAATTTCCTCTTACAATTTAAAACTCTATATGATAACTTGTTAAAAATGGCATTTTTAGACAATTGAAATATACCACCAAACCAAGTTAACTCTGGAATGGTACCATTACCACACACGTCAACTCCTGTACTACTAAAATCTAAATCCGTTAAAGGTAATGATCTAAGAACTTTTGAAATATTAGTTGGTAAACTAACCTCTAAACTATTTAAAGATGAATCAACAGATATTGAAACATCTGAATATACTGACACCATCCTTACTCTACCACCTTGAAACAAAATAATAGACAAATAAAAGACTTGTAATAATTAGGTGATATAAAGAAATTCCTTTGTTTGTTTTGTTTCCCCTTTTCTTTTCCCTTTCAAAAAAGAAAAAAATTAAAAAAAAAAACCCACAAAGAAATTTATTAAATGTTACGTCAGTAATTATGTAATTACGATTTACCCGGACAAACAAAAAAACAGAAAATTCGAGAAGAAAATTTTTTTTTCTTTTGTTATAAATTTGTCCTTTTTTTACTTCTTTTACTGTTTTTGTTACTTTATAATTTTGTTTTCTTTCCCTTTTTTGTTTATAGCATTGATAGTTATATACATATATATATAGATATATGGTATATTATATTATAATATAATATATGTTTATATATATATGTGTATATTTTATATCAATACTATATCAAATGTGTATGTGTTGGATTTTAATTTTTACATTTCTTCATTTAATATTGTCCCCTTTTTATTTAATTGTTTCCAATCTAATTGATTCAATATACTGATGATCACAAACGTAAAAATTTTCAAACTAGAGTTTATGACTATTTGAATGATCTTAAAATGTTAACTGAAAATTTATTTATTCGAATGGGAATGTCAATTAAGGCAAGCAATAAATATAGTGGACGGATTAGAGGAGATTAATCATCTCATTTACATTTAATACTAACAATATTTTAGTTTATTATTATATTTGATATATTCAATTACAAGTTGTACAAGTTAATAGGTATGTCTCTTTTATTGCTACTATATATATATATATACACAGTTGATATATCCATTCAAAATGATGACTTTAACAAAAACAAAGCTGGAATTACTGGCTGAAACAATTATGTTGATAAGTTTTTGCACCTACTGATAATACAATAATTGATATATTTTCTGTTTATATATATATATATATTGTGGTGCACTCTTGTTATTAAAAACTAATTACTAACAATACTTTCTTTTCTTTAGATTGTTTTAATTTGAAAAGTTTTTCAATTTGAATTATCTGTTTTACTAGTGACGATGAGTCCTTTTTTTTGACTTTTAATATATTGTTTCATATGAAGAAATTATGCACTGGGCACCGATTAATATTTCTTAAATTAAATCCCATGAGTGACAATGCTTATTTTGTGGGCCTCAGAAACCCACGTTAACTGATTTGAAAATTAAATATATATTAAATTTTTAAAAAAAGACATGCAACACCTAGTGAAACAGATACAATTCAAAAAGAATATATTTCATTGAAAAGGTATGTTTTTTCTTTTTTTAAACCTAAATTAATTATTTGGTTTTTATATCCTTTTTGTTTCAGGGGATGAGCATTTTAGATGACGAGTCAGATTTCGTGCTTCACGCTGATGACAACATATTTTATTAACCATTCATGCAAAGCTGATGATTCAAAAAGAAGAATATAATAATAATAAACCATTTAAAAACTTTTATTTTTAAAAAGAAAAAAATTTAAACCAGTTGGTTTAAAATATCTTTTCAATGAAATATTTTCTTGTTAATTTTTTTTTTTTTGTTTTTTGTTTTTTTACAAAGACAAGTATTAGAATTGAATATTGCCATACGATGAAAAGAAATTTAAAATGACAAGCATATGTCTGATATATTTGAAGATAAAATTTCCTGTCTGATGGGTATTCAATTCTAGTACTTTAATTTAAGTTATCAAATTGTATAAACTATATAGTTTATACAACTCGATGACTTAAATTAGAGTCTTTTATCTTTTATTTTAAACGTATATGATGATTTAGCACAACTCACGACGGTCAACTGTTATCCAACAACAATGTTAAATCGTTGGATATTTGATGATATACGGCTGTGACTAGCCGTGCCACTGAAAACGTTTTAAAGAAAAAAAAAACTTTATATTCATTTATATAAACTATGGCTAGTATTTAAGGTTAAATTATAGTTATAGTTTATATATTCTCTTGTAAAAAAACAAATTAAAAGTTGATGATTATTATACCATTTTAGCTAGATCAATATGTTTTCATATTACGTGATTGTCTAAAAAACGATTTGCATGTCAGTCTGATTTTAATTTGTTTATATATATTTAAATAACCCTTTAAATAAACCTAATGAATATAAAATGAATATAAATGAACTTAAATGAAAATATGTAAAAAATGTTAAAAATGTTGAAAAATGTGAGAATTTTGTAAGGCGTTTGTCTGTTTTTTGTTCTTTTTATGAGGCGAGGAGCGAGAGATTTGTCAAAATTGTAATTTTTGTTATATAAAAAGTGATTTGTTTCCCCTTTTTATTTTATTCTTTGTATTCTGTTTTTTTCCCTTTTGTTTCATTAGATTGGTGTAAAGAAAGTATAGTAAGATGAGTATAGATTATAATTCAATTAATAAGCATATTAAAGATTTACATTCCAAGAGTTCCAAGTTGGATGAATTAACAGGTGTTAAGTATATTGAAACTCTGAGGGGTACAATTATAATTAATTCCAATTCATCATCTGTTAAGTTGGATAAAATTAATTCGATTGTTGTATTGGCCAAGTTATTAGATTATTTACCACAGTCTGATTCAATCAATAGTTTATTTGATTCAAGTTTATTTGCAAATTTATTTGAAGTTGCTTCAAGTGATACAGTTGCCAATGAGACTTTAAGATCTATACTAAGGGTTAGTTTAACATTTTTATCTGGTATTTTACCAGTCAAGAGAACTCCTGAAATTTTTAATGTTTTACTATATCAAACACATAATAACTATTCTTTGTTAGAGAATCTATCAAATAGGTTATTTGATAAAGATTTAAGAATTGTATCAAATATAATTGATTTTATAACCAAGTTAATCTATAGAGGTTATGAATTAAAAGATGATACATTGATAATATTAACGATGAAGATCTTAATGAATGTTCAATTTTTCACTAATTTATCAATAATAAGTAGTGAAAATAAGATTGAGTTGGAAAGATTAGGTTTTATTCAAAATTTATCAAAATCTGTTTATCTTATTGAAACTTATCTTTCACATTTAAAAATTAACTTAAAAATTGATAGTCATTCAAGACTGTTGAATGATTTATTTGAAACTATTTCAATTTCATTAAATGAATCTGGTAATATTACTACCGATGAATATGAAAATTTTGGTTTAAATGGATTAAATCCTAAAATTACATTAATTGAAGATTATAAAATTTTAAATTCAATTCAACTACTTTGTTTTTTACAAACTCCAAATATTACATTTAAAAAGCAACATTTTGAACAGGCAATGTTTTCAAATAAAAATTCTCATTATCCATTGGGTAAATTTTCAATTTCAATTTCAAATTTATTTATAAATTTAGATTCAAAATTATATCCAAATGTTTCAGATACTTTTTATTCGTTTAGTAATGAAATTTATTATACATTTATGTTAAAATCTTTACAAATTTGGGTTTCAGCAAGGGCTCAATTAGATGATTATGATATAATTTTAAAACTTTTAAATACAGTTTTAAATTATTTTGAAGAATTACTTTCAACTCCACCAAATACATTAGAAGAAGCATTAGAAATTTTAAACGAATTTGACTATCAAAGTTTAAAAACATATCAGTTAAAAAATTTAAGATTACAAAAATCAAATATTTGGTCAAATTCAATTTCAAATTTTACAGAGGAAATTTCAAAGCAGGCTTTAAACTTTGTAAAAGATCAACGTTTCTTAGAATTATCAAAAGGTTCTTGGGTTTACGTTAGTAATCCTATTGAATTATCAAGAATTAATAAAAAATCAAATTATTTTTTCATAATTTTATCATCAAATAATCAATCTTTAATTTATAAAGAATTTAATGGTGAAATTGATAAAATTAACTTACAAAAACCAAATATTGATAAAGATGGTATTAAATTAGACTTTAATCAAATTTTAAAAATTGACTCAGTTTCACTAATGACTGAAACTTCGGATTCAAAATTAATTAGTATTGATTCAAGATTGAATTTAAATAAAATTATTATTACACCAAAGAATAACAATAAACTATTTGAATTTTATGTCGATACCAAAGAATTACTGTATGTTTGGTTAGATGGTTTAAAAATGTTAATTAATGATAATTCAGCATTATCAGAAGATACACAATTTCAAGTTGATTCATTAACTAAAATTAGAAAAGATGTTCAATTAATTGACTTGGATGATAAATTAATTGATAAATATGATGATTTAATCATTAAAGATACAGATTTAACTGGTTTATCAACTAATTTTTACTATAATTAAAAATAAAAAAAAAAACACTATATATATCTATTTACTTATTTTCTAGCTTTAAACTTCTTTTTATTTGCCTTTTTAGCATTTTTAGAAGCAATTAATTTTGATTTATCTTGAGTTCTATCAGCTTTAGTCTTTTTATAAGATCTACCAAATTCTTCTTTAGCTTCATCAGCTTTTCTTTTCTTACTGTTTGGTTTACTTTTCTCTTTTGATAACATTGATCCTATATTTTTTTTAGCATCTTTTTTATCCTTTTCACTTTGGAACCATGTTCTCTTTGGTCTTGAGTTAATTTCATCTTGATAATTTAATAAATTTTCACCCTTTTTCAATTCCATTTCAGCTCTAATCATTTCTTTTTCTTCTTTTTCTTCGTCTAAAATTTCATCAACTGTTTGTAATTTTTCTTGAACAATTTTATTAATTTTTTCAACTTCTAACCAGTCAACATTTTTACCAATTGCTTTACCATTTTTATCAATTTCAACTTGTTTAATTGCTTCTTTAACAATATTACGATCTTGTGTTGATTCACCAACGAATGAAATTGAAATACCTTGTCTACCAGCTCTTGCAGTTCTACCAACTCTATGTAAATAAATTTCATGTGTCTTTGGCATATCAAAATTAACAACAACTTCAATCTTTGGAATATCTAAACCTCTAGCAGCTAAATCTGTACATATTAAAACTGGAACAACCAATTTTTTAAAATCGGTAATACTTTTCAAACGTTGTTCTTGTGTTAATGAACCATGTAATTCAGAAACTTTAACACCTAATAAACCTAAAATAATTCTTAATCTATGTGCCATTTCTTTTCTTGAAACGAAAACAATAACTCTGTTATTTTGTTTTGAATCTAATTTTGATAAAATATTATACAGTAATGCAGGTTTAGAAATTTCTCTCTTTCTAACTCTAACGAATTCTTGAACTAATCCACTTGCTGCAGCTTTTGGTGCACCAATCATAATTCTAACAGGTTTTCTTAATGATAATTGAATTAAACTTTTAATATTTGAATTCATTGTTGCTGAAAATAACATTGTTTGTCTTTTACTTGGAACTAATGATAAAATTTCGGTAATTTCTTGTTGGAAACCTTCTTCTAACATTCTATCAGCTTCATCAAAGACTAAAACTTCAACTGAATCAACATTAAATGATGGTGAATTTCTAATATGATCAATAAATCTACCAGGTGTAGCAACAACAATATCTGGTCTCTTCTTTAATTCTTGTTCTTGTTGTCTTAAATTCAAACCACCAACTGCTAAACCAAATGTTAAACCATTGATATATTGACCAATACGTTTACCAACATCGGCAACTTGAATGGCTAATTCTCTTGTTGGCGCAAGAATAATAACTTTGGTTGATGGAATCTTAGATGGTTTATATAATAATCTTTCAATAATTGGAATCATATAAGCAGCGGTTTTACCTGAACCGGTAACTGCACCAGCAACTATATCTTTACCTAATAATGCAATTGGAATTGATGCGCTTTGAATTGGTGATGGTGTTGTATAACCTAATGCGGATAAACCTTTTAATAATGGTCTTGATAATTGTAACGATTGGAAGTCTTTATGAACTGTATTTTGCAAATCTAAATCATCATCTTTATCGGCATAGAATTCTGCAATTGCTTCAGCTGAATCTTCATCTTCTTTTGTGTCTTCTATATCTGATGTAATTTCTAAATTTTTTTCTTCTTCTTCTTCTTCCTCTTCTTCTTCCTCTTCTTCTTCCTCTTCTTCTTCTTCCTCTTCACCTTCTAATTTAGATGTTGGTGCACCCATACCAAAACCATCCATGGCTAATTCATCATCATCTTCATCTTCATTAATTTCTTCTGCTTCTTCTTCTGATTCATCGTTGACTAATTGACCAGTCAAACCACCTTTACGCCTTATGATACCATCTAAATCAACATCTTTCTTAATAAAGTCACCTTGAGCACCGTTTGGTCCACTATTAACATCAAAATCCCAACCATCAAAGTTAGAATTTGTTGATAACTCATCAACTAAACTAAAGATAAAATCCGGATTTAAATCTTTAGCTTTACTTCCTTCTTCATCATCTTCGTCTTGTTGTGGTTGTGATTTCTTAGCTTTCTTCTTAGTCTTTTTAGTATCTTTCTTAACTGTAACAGGTGTATCTTCTTTTTCTTCTTCACTTGATTCTTCTTCATAATCAGGCACATCATCTTCTGAATCAGAAATTGTTAAAACAAAATCATCAAGTTTCTTTGAAGAAACCTTCTTAACTGAAACACCAGACTTTGCCTTTGTCTTCTTCAAACTAGTCTTTGCCATTGTAAAGTTTAAAGTTTGATCAACTATGTATATTTTCTAAAGGAATATATTATACACTATACTATATAAAAATTTAAATAAAAATTTATTTTAAAAATAAATTTTCTTTATTAAAAAAAAAAAAAAAAAAAAAAAAATTTTAAAAAAAAAAAAAAAA
>JAJLSX010000029.1:33220-56330 GCA_030567815.1 Ogataea piceae | reverse complement strand
TATAGCGCAAAAAAGTTTAATTTATTGAGATTGAAAAGGCGCGCATTTAAAAATTAAATTTTTTTCTAGAATACTTTCACCGCCTTATAATAGAAGAAATTAAAAAGTTGAATTCGATCTTTAACTTCCGCCGGTTTAGAACACCCGGCATAATGCCCCGTAAATGGAATTAAACAGCGAGGAAATTTATTAAAAGTTTTTTTTTTGTAATTTCATTGAAATTGCTACTGTTAAAAAGTATTGTTAAATTGTTATTGTTATAAATATAGATTATTATATATAAGTTAAGAATATATTGTAGTGGTTATCTACATATGTCAGTAAAGATATTATAAAGTATCTTTAATTGAAATTTTTTTATAAAATATTGTTACCCTATACCAACTGACAGTGTCCACGTACCACGTACCACGTACCACGTACCACATACCGCCCTACCGTATTAAAAAATAATTTTACACTAAAATTCTCCCTCATTTCAAACGTAAACGTACCGTACCGCTAAGGGAAAGAGAATTTCTTTTTTTTTTTTTGGTAATTTTTGTAATTTTTTTTAAATCAAACAAAGAGAGAGAGAAGGAGATGAAAATAGAGGGATAAAAAATGATAATGTTTTAATTTTGTCTTTCTCTTATTGTTTTTGTTATCATTTTATGTTTATTTAATGGATAAATATATAATATATACATTACTCATTAAACTTGTATAGTATATAATATATCAAGTTGTTACTTGGTGGTTATAATTTTTCTTTTTCCTTTAGATTAGGTTATACCATAGTTAAGATTTAGATCGTGATCTGGATTTTGTTGCTATAATTTATTTTATTTTTGTTTTGTGTTCTATTTTTTTTCTTTTCTTTTTGCATTTTCCCTTGTTTAATGTATTTTTCAATAGTACTTTAATATAATATTCACTTTTTTATTCAGCATATTGTTTTTTTTTTGTTTTTTTTGATACCCATTCATTTTTCCGCTTATCCATTTCATTATATGATACATCACTACTTATTAATATGACGATACACATACTAGATTTTCTCATATCAAATTTTAGCCCCTTTTCAACAAATACAACGATGGTAGCTGCTTCGTCAGTGGTATCAGTTTTCAATCTAGAATCACCACAGTTGCCAGATGATGACTACTGTTCAAATTTAGATTTTTTCGTTAAATTATTGCTTATCATAACTGGAGATTGTGAGATTTCAAGGAAGCAATTAATACAGGCATTAAAACCAATTTCAAAATATTCAGGGTATTTATCTATAACTGCATGGTTATTTGCGCAGTTACCTCAAGTTATTAAAAATTATGCGGATAAATCAGTTGACGGTTTATCATTGGCATTTTTATGTTGTTGGTTTATGGGAGATTTTTTAAATTTTACAAGTTGTTTATTAACTGATGCAATGGCTTTCCAATTATTATTAAGTTCATACTATATCATTATTGATTTAATATTAGCTGGACAATTTTACTACTATAGTCAATTATATCATAATATAAATTCCAGATTTTATCATAAGAAAAAGAGTCATAAGTTGAAACAGATGAAAAGTCCAAGAACTCAACTTCGGGATAATTTATTAAAACATGCAGAAATATTAGAGAGAGAACAAGAATTAAATGATGATGATGATAATAATGAACAAAGTCCTGTTATATTACCACATATTCCAAAACCTATAAAGATTTCTAGCCAAAAGAAGAAGACTAAGATTTCAAAATTGAATGAAGAAGAAGAAGATCCTGTTACTGGAAATTTTTACAAACAACCTAAGAATAGTATCACTAAACTTATAAGTTCAAGTTTCATTGTTGGATTTAGTAAAGTACAAGGATTACCAATAATATCGATTGAAAAACAAAATAATAATTCAGTTATATTTAAAATCATACATGCTATATTAACAATGAATGAATATCAACTAGGTAAATTATTGGCATGGATTTGTGCATCATTATATTTAACTTCCCGTATTCCACAAATAATAACAAATTATAAATTACGTACAACAAGTGGAATCTCAATTAAATTAATTATATTTGCATTACTGGGTAATTTATTTTATTCAATTTCATTGATCACTTGTAAATCTTCACTA
Organism: Ogataea piceae; assembly: GCA_030567815.1. Taxonomy (NCBI): domain Eukaryota; kingdom Fungi; phylum Ascomycota; class Pichiomycetes; order Pichiales; family Pichiaceae; genus Ogataea; species Ogataea piceae. The sequence continues at coordinate 54,223 of JAJLSX010000029.1, read as the reverse complement.
ATTGGAGGTGAAACTTCAAAAGAATTTTGGGCTGCAGAGCTTAGTTATTTAGTAGGCGCTTTAGGAACTGTTAGTTTTGATTTTATTGTTTTACTTCAATGGTATCATTGGGATTTTAAAAATCCACGTGATCGTCATCATCATTTGAATCCTCATAGAGATAACAGTAATGTGATGTTCTCTGTTATTTGTGGAAATAACAACAACAACAACAATATTATCAATAACAACAATTCTACCAAATTTCCATCTACATTAATCAATAGTAAGTCTCCAATTTTAATCAATGGTATTTCAAGTTCAAATAGTAGTATACATAATACATCATCTCCAATTAATTTTAAAACGCCATTATCACCAACTCATGCAAGAAAATTGAGTGAATTTACTCCATTATCCCCAATTGATTTCTTACTAGATGATTATATGTCCACTGCTCAGTCTTATCAACTAGGAGGAACTACAAATGTTCATCATCATCATCATCCACATCCTCCCCATCATAATAATCTTCATATTAATCAAAATCAATATATGACTGGTAATTCAATACCTAAATTATCCTCTGGTCATTCGTTACATCCAGTTACATCAAAGAAGAAAAATCTGAAAAAGATGAGTAAGTTAAGTTCATCGATTGCAAATCAATTAGGTTCCTCATTCGGTGGGACATCGAAAAAGCCAGCAGCAATAACCTCTTCTTCATCAACGGTAGTTCTATCTCCACAAATTGGTAGTCATAATAAGAGTTTCATAAGGTCTAATAATTCAACATCGAGAACATCAAACATGGAAACTACACATAACAACAACCATCATCATATACACTCATCTTACTCATCTTCTGCACTGGTATCTGCATCTGTATCCATATCAGATGAAGAAGGTGATTATCAAAGTGATTCAGAATATCTATTTGGACCAGAATCAATAAGAAGTGGTACTACAACTAACCATCATAATCATACATCTCCTGAATCTATTTCAGTTGCATCTATAAGTGATTGTGATCAAGGTAAAAAATTTACCAATAGAAAGACATCACAATATTATAACTATGGATCTGTTAATACAAATGATAAATAGATAAGTAAGCGGCTCATATCCAAATTTGGAATTTAAATATCTAAAAATGGATAAATTATTTACAGAACAAAAAAAACTGTCAAAAATTAACTAAAAAAAATGTATAAATTTAATAGGCAAGCCCCCCTTTTTTTTATCTGTCATAAATAAATTATGTGTAATTAAACCCTTTTGGGAATTGGGTGGCAAAATGCATTTTTTATTTCTGTTTGTTTTGTTCCATTTGCTCTTTTTAATTTATCTTGTACAATATATTCTTTCTTTATCTTTGTTTTATAACTTTTTGTTTATATCTTTTTATATATATATATATAGTCTTTTGTATCAATTATACAAGAACTTATATATAAGAGAAAGCAATTCTTTATTTTAAAATCAAACAAAACAAACAAAAAACAGTCAATTATAAAAAACCACATTATCTTACCCCATAGTAATATTGTAATAATTTTGTATCAATTATATTCCAATATGAGATTATCATTAGCCACTTTAACCACAGTTGCATTAATGCTAGTTGGTACTCCATTAGTTGATGCTAAAGTTCATTCAGCTAAGATTCAAAAACATCCAATGTCAGATACTTATAAAGATGTTACATTTGGTGAATATACAGATTCTTTAAAGAACAAGTATATTAATTTATTTGCTCAACATCAAAAGAATAAAAAAAGATCTAATGATGAACAAACTTCATTTGTTCCATTTATTGAAGGTGAAGAACGTTCAATTGAACAAGAAGAAGCAGATCTTATTGAAATTTTAGGTGCTGGTCATGATGCTCCATTGACTAACTATTTAAATGCTCAATATTTTACAGAGATTCAATTAGGTACTCCTGGTCAACCATTTAAAGTTATCTTAGATACAGGTTCATCCAATTTATGGGTTCCAGGTTCTGATTGTTCATCATTAGCATGTTATTTACATACTAAATATGATCATGATTCATCAGCTTCTTATAAAGCTAATGGTACCGAATTTGCCATTCAATACGGTTCTGGTTCTTTAGAAGGTTATGTCTCTCAAGATACTTTAACTCTTGGTGATTTAGTTATTCCAAAGCAAGATTTTGCTGAAGCTACAAGTGAACCAGGTTTAGCATTTGCATTTGGTAAATTTGATGGTATCTTAGGTTTAGCATATGATACTATTTCAGTTGATAAAATTGTTCCACCTATTTACAATGCATTAAATCTAGGTTTACTTGACTCTCCACAATTTGCATTCTATTTAGGTGATACTGAAAAGAGTGAAGAAGATGGTGGTGTTGCCACTTTTGGTGGTTATGATGAATCCAAATTTGAAGGTAAAATTACTTGGTTACCAGTTAGAAGAAAGGCATACTGGGAAGTTAAATTTGATGGTATTGCATTAGGTGATGAATATGCCCCATTAGATGGTTATGGTGCTGCAATTGATACTGGTACTTCATTAATTGCTTTACCATCACAATTGGCTGAAATTTTAAATTCAGAAATTGGTGCTACTAAATCTTGGTCTGGTCAATATACAATTGAATGTGATTCTAGAGATTCTTTACCAGATTTAACTTTTAACTTTAATGGTTATAATTTCACAATTTCTCCATATGATTATACTTTAGAAGTTTCAGGTTCTTGTATCTCTGCTTTTACTCCAATGGATTTCCCAGCTCCAATTGGTCCATTAGCTATCATTGGTGATGCATTCTTAAGAAAATACTATTCAGTTTATGACTTGGGTAGAGATGCTGTTGGTTTAGCCAAGGCTATCTAATCAGTTTTTTTTTGTCTTTTACATACTTTTATCTAGTGTGAGATACCAAAAATTTTTGTTTTTACCTTTTTATTGGTCTGTGACCTTGAAATCAGTTGATAAAATCAACTGTTCACATTTATTCATTTTCTTACTTTGATTTGTTATTTCGTCTATCTCTCTCGCCCCCTTTTTTTTTTATATTGTATCTTTCCTTTTAATCGTCATTTGGAGTTGGTAGTTGGTTGATGTGGTGTTTGTGTTTTTTTATTATTTTTTATGCGATGGGTATCTTTTTCCTTTTTTTTTTTTTTTTCATTCTTCATAACAACTTGTTTTGTTTCCCTTTATATTGGTATTATTGTCAATGCAGTGTTTATATAAACACTGTCTTGAATCTATTCTTTTTATTGTCTTTTTTTTACATACAAATTTATTTTACTGTTTAAATATTTACACATCTCCATAAATTGAGTTTATGTACACGACCAAAAAAAAAATTTTTAAAAAAAAAAAAAAAAAAAAAAAAAAAAAAAAAAAAAAAAAAAAAAAAAAAAAAAAAAAGAAAAATTGAATTTTTATACAAATTTAAAGTAATAATAAAAAGAAGAAGAAGAAGAAGAAGAAAAAAAATTTAATATATAAATCTTAGTATATATAAGTATCACTTTATAGAAACTAAACCGTCAATAATCAAAGATGCCACCAAAAGCAGAACCAAAGAAATGGAAGCCACCTAAGGGTCCAAAGAATACACCACATAAGAATAAGAATACCATTGGTCTTGGTAGAACTATTAAGAATATTAAGAATAAAGCCGATGAAGTTTATTATTTACCAGATGGTGAAATGAGATTCACTACCACTAAGCATGAAGATAGTTGGGTTAAATTAAGATCAGTTACACAAGAAAATGCACTTGATGAATTTTTAAATACTGCTGCTTTAGCAGATACAGATTTCACAGCTGAAAAAGGTTCAAGTGTTAAGATTATTAAAGTTAACAATCAAGGTGTTGATACCGGTAATTATAACCCATATTTATTAACAAATGAACAACAAATTGAAAAATTTGCTAAACAGCAAGAACATAAGAATGAGTTAATTGTTCCAAGAAGACCAGATTGGACCAAATTTAGTACCAAGTTTGAATTAGAAAGAGCTGAAAGTGAAGCCTTTTTAGGTTGGAGAAGACAGTTGGCAATGTTACAAGAAAATCATGATTTATTATTGACACCATTTGAAAGAAATATTATGGTTTGGAAACAATTATGGAGAGTTGTTGAAAGATCAGATTTAATTGTTCAAATTGTTGATGCTAGAAATCCATTATTATTTAGATCTATTGATTTAGAAAAATATGTTAAAGAATTAAATCCATTAAAGAGAAATTTATTATTAGTTAATAAATCAGATTTATTAACATTTGATCAAAGACTTGCATGGGCTAAATATTTCAAGAAAAATGGTATTAAGTATACTTTCTTCAGTGCTGCACAATCCAATGAAATTTTAGAAATGCAAAGATTAGAACAAGAAGAATTAGCTAATAAGACTCCAAATCAACATCAACAAGAACAACAACAGAAACATCAACAAATGCAACAAGCTCTTCGAAAGAAACAACAACAACAAGAAGATGATGATAATATCAGTATTAACTCTCAAGATGATGAAAGTGAAATTGAAGAAGAAGAAGAGGAGGAAGATTTCGATAGTGAAGATTTAGAAGATTTAGAAGATGAATTAGATGAAGAAGAAAAAGCAGAATTAGCCAGATTAAGTAAAGAATTAGCAGAATTAGAAGACAAGATAGGAAATCTTGATACTGCAGATAATGACTATGATGATGATGATGATGATGAGTATGATTCTGATGAAGAATTAGATGATGATGATATAATCAACATGACCAAGATTGCTACAGTTGATGAATTAGAAGAATTGTGTTTAAGAGTTGCACCTGAACCATTAACTGAACCACCAGCAGGTCAACCAAAGAGATTACAAATTGGTTTAGTTGGTTATCCTAACGTTGGTAAGTCATCTACTATTAATGCTTTAGTCGGTTCTAAGAAAGTTTCAGTCTCATCTACTCCTGGTAAAACCAAACATTTCCAAACTATTTTACTATCTGATAAAGTTATCTTGTGTGATTGTCCTGGTTTAGTCTTCCCTAACTTTGCGTACACCAATGGTGAACTTGTTTGTAATGGTGTCTTACCAATTGATCAATTAAGAGAAATTACAGGTCCATGTCAATTAGTTTCACAAAGAATTCCAAAGTATTTCTTAGAAGCAACTTATGGTATCACTATTCCAACTACACCAATTGATGAAGGAGGTACAGGAATTCCAACTTCTCAGGAATTATTAACTGCCTATGCAAGAGCAAGAGGTTATATGACTCAAGGTTTCGGTTCTGCTGATGAAAGTAGAGCTGCCAGATATATTTTGAAAGATTATGTCAATGGTAAATTATTGTACGTTGAACCACCACCACATGAAAACGGTGCAAGTGCATCTTCTGAAGAATCACAATTATTCAATGAAAACTTATACACTTTACAGAACTTACCTGAACAAAGAAGAGAGCAATTAATTACAGCAATTAAGGACAAGGGATTATCAGTTGAAGAGTTTGATTTATCACAAGATTTAAGTAAGTTAACCTTCTCTTCCCATTTGGCTGTCAATGATCCTTTAAATAAGAATAAACATTCAAGAACTTATGGTGGTAAACAAGCTGCTTTGATAAATTCAGCTGCTGAATTAGATCAAGAGTTTTTCAAAATGAACGGTGTTAAGGGTACTTTCCAAGATCCATTCCACAAGAGTAAATCTGAAATTTTAGGAAATGGAAAGAAACATAACAAAAAGAATAAGAAAGCGTTTGCTAAACAAAAGTCAGCTTCTGTTGGTGATCAACTTTTCTAATCATATGTACACTTACTCTCCTTCTCTATATATAAGTATAATTTCATGAAACAATTTTTTTTTTTAATTAATTTAATATACAATATTCGTTTATGATATTTAAATTACATATATATTTAACTTATGAAAAAGATTCTTCTCCCAATTGGACCTGAATCAATTCAATTTCTTTATTTAAATCATTTAAATTTCCTTCTAAACTACTCAAATCGTCAAACTTTCTCTGTTTTTTAAAATCTTGACATAATTTTTCCACAATGAATCGTTGTTCGTTTAAAACCATAAGCTTCTCACGTAATTGTCTGATCTCTCTTTTGAATAGTTTTTTGGGAGCTTTATTGTTTGTAACTGTTTCAAATGTTTGGTTCCCGGCATCCGGTTCTTTCATAGGACTGACGTTAGACGAATTTGGTTGCTCCCGTTGATGATGTACATTCTCTTGAATTTTCAATTTCTCTTGTTCGTCTTGAAGCTTCTGCTGTTGGGATCTACGTAATATTGGTAAATTGTCTTGTAAATAAGTTAAAATCGATTGATTTAAAGACTTGTACAGTATGAAAACATCATATTTCAAAGGTGTTGACGTATCATCAACGCCCTTTGGTGCTGTTTGATTTTGTTCTTTAGCCTTTTTCTGATTCTCTAATTTAGCTTCAAATTCTTTAACATTCAATGTTACAAATTTACCCAATTTCTCTAATTTCCCAAACAATTCAATCAGTTTAACTTTATTTGTGTCTGGATCAGTTATATCGTTATTCATAATTTTCAACTCTTTATCAATTTTAAAACTTATCAACTTGAACTGTTTATAAAGTTGTAAAAATTCAGACTGTTGACCTTGATTTATATCTTTTAAGAAAAGTCTTTTGGTAAATAATTTTTTCTTACAATCAACACATACTCTAACACTAACTTGAGAAATAGGTTCATTCAGATGTTTAATGTCTCCAGTGATTAATCCGTTCTCTGAACTTATATTTAATAAATCAATGATAAAATTGATTGGAACATCCATTGAACATCCTCTATCAATGTTACCACATGTGATAAATCCACAAACACGACAGTGATGTTTCCTATTCCAAAAATTAAACTTATTATTACACTTGTCACAAGAATTAACAATTTTATCATCTTGCCAGTATACTAATTTTTTTTCAAATGATTGAAATCCTCGAAGAATCTGTCTATCTGATTCAGAGTTTTGTAAGTATTCTACAATTTTGTAAAGTCTTCTTTCAAGTGATAAACTTTCCAATCTAGTTTGATTCATCACATTTGATCTAATCTTGGTAAATTTGAATGTCTTATCAGTATTGAAATTATCTTCATTTAACCAATTTGGCTTATTAGTGAAACATTCTTGACAACAACGACACCATATACCATTTGTAGAATCATAATTTAAATCCATATCTAATTTAATTCTAAACATTGTATGACTATTACAGAAAAGTAATCCACATTTTCTACAATTAACCGTACCATTCTTAATATTCAACTGCTTATTACAATTTTTGAAATGACAAAAATCGTTACCAATCGGTTTCTTCCAATGTTTTCTAGGTATCTGTTGTTGTGCTTGTAATTGTAATTGCTTATCAGATAATTGTTCTCCATTTGTCCCATTTTTCAAATTATCACTATCTTTACTGTTCACACCACTTATACTGCTACTACTACCACTCTCACTGAAAGTGAAACTTGAATCGAATAAATCTAGCTTTAATTTCCTCTGTTGTTGAGTAACTAACCCATTAGCTTTATCAACAACTTTTTTTTTAAACCAATTTTTAAAATCTTTCTCAATCTGTGAATTTTCTGATCCAAATGACTGTGTTCTATTGTTTTTATCATTACTGTTCTGGAAACTATGCTCATCATCCAAATGTCTATTCAATTGAGAAAGTGTAACCATTGTTTCTGAACATATTGGACAATTTAAAGATTCAACCTCCTCGTCAAGTTTAATTATAACTTCCTCTTCTTCATCTTCATCGTTAATGGTTGAATTTCGAAGTTTACTTTCCAACGGGATTGCATCCGTTATATGAGTCTCTTGAATGTTGTTATTACTGCCACTGGGACTACCATTGGGACTACCACTGGGTATTGCAGTTGATGATCCAAGAACCCTTCTCTTTGACATTTCTCTCTTATTCTGTATTCTGTGTTATTCAAAACCAGAAGTTAAATTTGGCAAATAAAGATGGTTATTCCCCACAAATATGACGCTGATATTTCCCTTTAACCTTATAATATACTATGATTTAAAGAAAGAAATACCATCAAAGAGGGCGAAATAACTTCTGTGTTTTTGGTATTTATAAATTCTCCATTCCTTTTCTTTGTCTTTATTTGTGTTGTCTTTTTTCAAGGCTGTGTATATAAAAAGACCACAAAACCCACAAAAATTTTGCTAATTGGTTTACAATGAAGAAGTACAGGTTTACAATATAACATGCTATATGTAAAAGTTTCAAATCTAGATAGTAATAACGTTCGAAAAGATGAAAGAGATAGCAATTAAAAAAGAAAAAAAAAAAGAAAAAAAAAATATGTAAGCAATCAAAGATTGGGTGGGGTGGGGGAAAGACAAAAAAAAACACAGTAAATGAGAAAAGAAACAACAATACAAATGAGACATGAATCATGAGAGAAGAAAGTAAGGGAAGGGAAAGAAGAAAGAAAGAAAAAAAGAGGGGAGAGAAGAAAGTTATAAAACAATAAAGTTTCAATTTCATGTTAAATAAATCGTTAGATTTTTATAATAATAATAATAATTAAATAAAAGCGTCAAAAGAGAAACCTGTTGGTTAAACTAATATCATAAAGTAAATGTTGATGGGGGAACAAACAAAAAAAGAGAATTAAATATGTATGACAAATATAAGGAAAGGAAAAAAAAACTAATTAATTGAAGGATCTAATAATTCTTCCTTTGAATAAGGTTGAAAATTATTTAAACTTTGAGAAAATTGTTCAATTTTCCAATCAGGTATTAATAAATGATTTAATTCAGGAGCAACACTTAATTCTCTCTTTGTAAAATCAAATAAATCAGGTATAAAAATTTCATTACTATCTGAATTATCCAATTTAAAATTTCTAAAATTTGGGAATTTTATCCTTTCTGTACTTCTAAATTCATTAAAAAATTTACAAGTTAAAGATTCAATTGCACTTATTCTTTTAATTGGAGAATAATTTAAAATTAAATTTAATAATTCAATACAGTCTTGTTCAACATTTTTAAAAATTTTGTAAAGTGGTATTGGTTTAATTGATGGGAATTTATGATCCATATAATTTGGATTCATTGATTTAATTTCATCTTTTGAAGGTGTACCTAAAATTTTAATAATTTCAACTAATTGATCAATACCTGAATCACCAGGAAACAGTGGTTGACCTAAAATTAATTCTGCAATAACACAACCTGCTGACCATAAATCAATCTTAGTTGTATAATTTCTAGCACCAAAAATTAATTCAGGTGCTCTATAGTATCTTGAACATATATAACTAACATTTGGTTCTTGTGGATTTAAAATTTTAGCAGATCCAAAATCACATAATTTTAATATACCATTTAATGGATCAATTAATAAATTTTGTGGTTTAATATCTCGATGACAAATTCCCAATGAATGAATATAATTTAATGATCTTAATAATTGATATGAATATAATTTAATTTCAAATAGTGGCATCTTTAAATTTTTTGATATATAGTAATGACTTGATTTATATAATGTTTCAGGTATAAATTCTAAAATTAAATGTAAATATAATTCATCCTTTTCATTTGACTTGTAAAAAAATGATAACAAATCAACTATATTCTTATGCTTAATTAATCTCATAATTTCTAATTCTCTATTTTTAAATCTTTTATCTTGTAAAACTCTTTTAATTGCTGCCTTTTCATTATTTGGTAAAATATTAATTTGATAAACATATCCAAATGATCCATGTCCAACCATAGATTTTTGTGTATATCTTAATTTGAAAACATTCTCAGAATGTCCTTCTTTAGCTTCTTCTTCTAATGTTTGTACCTGATCCATTATTGCTCTCACTTTTTTAAACAAAAAAAAAATTCAAAAGAAATATAAATGGTAGATATAATCAAATCAATTCAATGTTTTATATCCCTATATCTAATACTATATATAGACAAGATATAACATTTAAAAAAAGGGGATTAAAAACAAATATAAACAACTATTGAAAATGGAGACAAATTTGTTTCCCTCTCTCACTTGCACTTTGCACGTCTCACAAATTTTACAAAAAAAACAAAAAAAAGCAAAAAAAAAAATGACTTTCTGGAAATTTCTTTTTTTTCTTAGGTAATTTATTATATAATCACAATAGAACCCCATCTTTTTTGTTTTTCCACTTTTTACTTTTAAAATTGCTACTAAAAAAAAATTGATTTATATAGTAATTATAGATCGAGAATGTCGTAAAGTGATAATTAAATGTATTTTATATATTATATTTAAGCAGATAATTTAGTCTTTAATTGATCAATTAAAGTAACACAATCAATTGAGAATTGTCTAATACCTTGAGATAATTTTTCAGTAGCCATTGGATCTTCATTTAATGCAAATCTGAAAGCAGCTTCGTTATCAACATATGAAACTTTTTGTAAATCTAAAGATTGAGCATCTTTAGCATTTAAAACAGTTGGAACAGATTCAGTTGAGTTAACTAATTCTTCTAATAATTTTGGAGCAATAGTTAAATAATCACAACCAGCTAAAGCGGTAATTTCACCGGTATTTCTGAATGAAGCACCCATAACAATGGTCTTGTAACCGAATTTTTTATAGTAGTTGAAAATTGATCTAACTGAAATAACACCTGGATCAGTTTCACTTGTATAAGTTTCACCGGTACTAGCCTTGTACCAATCTAAAATTCTACCAACAAATGGTGAAATTAAAGTAACACCAGCTTCAGCTGAAGCAACAGCTTGTGAAAAACTGAATAATAAAGTTAAGTTACAGTGAATACCATACTTTGATTCTAATTCTCTAGCAGCTTGAATACCTTCCCATGTTGATGCAACCTTAATTAAAATTCTTTCCTTGGCAATACCAACTGATTCATATAATTTAATTAATTCTAAAGCCTTCTTAATGGTACCTTCTTTATCAAATGATAATCTAGCATCAACTTCAGTGGAAACACGACCTGGAACAATTTGTAAAATTTCTTTACCAAATTCAACTAATAATCTGTCCAAGGCTAAGTTAGCTTGTGATTCTAATGTGGAAGCATTGGCTTTAGCGTATTCAACAGCAACATCAATTAATTTAGCATATTCTGGCTTCTTTGCAGCAGCTAAGATTAATGATGGGTTGGTAGTAGCATCTTGTGGAGTATACTTGGCAATGGCTATATTAAAAAAATGTTAGTATAATGGAAGGAAGAAAGAAAGAAGGGGGAGATTTTACATACATTCGAATTCACCAGTGTCAGTAACGACAACAGTACCAGCAGCTTTCAATTGTTCTAAAGAGTTTGAAGACATTTTATATTATGTATATGTATAATTATATATGATAAAAAGAAAAATCAAATAAAATATTTCAATAAAAAAAAGATAAATAAAACAAATTAAATGGACAATGGACAATGGACATGGGATATGGACTAATATATATATATATATTTGTGTTTTATATATAAAGGATTTACTAATAAATTTATCGCCACCGTATATAAGTGCGCGCTACGTACCGTACGGGTGCACTGTATATGGTGGAGGTAACGGATGTGTGGTACGGGGCAGGGGGGGAGGGAATTTTGTGGGCGGTATTTAATTCAACGGAGACTACGGAAATATTAAATTTTTTCTTTTGTTTTTGGTCGTTGATAAATTTTCTTCTTTTTTACGTAATAAATTATATAATTGATTTTAAGTCAAATGGAAGACTGAAATCCGTTCTTAATTTGGAAGTATTAAGCAATTTTTTTTAATACTTTATTATATAATCAGTTTTACACTGCCCCTTTTTTTCTATTTAAGATTTCCATTTTAGGAATTCACAACTTGTTACTTCTTTTCCTTTCAATTAGTTTAACTTTCAAGTAGTTTAATAGTTCATTGGTATCTTTTGAAAATTTTCTAATACCTTCACTTAACTTTTCAGTACTCATTTGATCTTGATTAAATTCAAATCTAAATTTAGATTCATCGTTTAAATAACTTGATTTTTCATCATTACAATTATCACTAGTTGAATCTAATTTTTTTTCAATTATTTCATTACTATTTGATAAATTTTGTAGTAAAGTTGGTGATATAGTTAAGTAGTCACATCCAGCTAGTTCAATAATCTCCTGGGTATTTCTAAAACTTGCACCCATTATAATTGTACCATAACCAAATTTTTTATAGTAGTTAAAAATTTTCTTAACTGATTGTACACCTGGATCATTACTACCATTGTAACTTTCACCAGTACTAGCTTTATACCAGTCTAATATCCTACCTACAAATGGTGATATTAAAGTAACATTTGCTTCAGCGGAAGTAACAGCTTGAACAAAACTAAACAATAGTGTTAAATTACATTGAATGTCATACTTTGATTCCAATTCAAATGCAGCTTGGATACCTTCCCATGTAGATGCAATTTTAATCAAGATTCGATCTTTTGAAATACCATTTGATTCATACAATTGAATCAATTTAATTGCCTTTTCAATGGTTCTTTGTTTATCAAATGATAATCTTGCATCAACTTCAGTTGAAACACGTCCTGGTATAATATTTAATATTTCAATACCAAATTCAACTAGTAAATTATCCATTATATCATCTTCAATTGTTAACCCATTACCATTTTTACCATATTCGATCCCACGTTTGTTTAAAGTCTTTTCAATTGCCCTGTAGATTAATTCACTGTACTCTGGTTTTTGAGCAGCTGCTAGTATTAGTGATGGATTTGTAGTGGCATCTTGTGGTTTGAATTTGGCAATTGATTCAAATTCTCCAGTATCTGTCACTATTGTTGTACCAGTTTCTTTCAAGTAATCTAATGATGTCTTTCCTGTCATAATTTTCCTTGTTTAATATATATTATATTAATGTATATAATTATACTAGTGTTGTGGTCTCTTTAGTAAGAATCATTCATCTATTTATATACATCTCCAAAAAGGGGGTAAATATTATTGATAGGCTAAGGATTCAAAAAACAAATTAGCCTATTATTTTTTACTTACATAATAAATTATATAATTTGAAATCTCTAATTTTTTTTTGTTTCAATTTCTTTTTAAAATTTTATATATATATATAAAAAAAAAACAATAATTATATCAAATAAAAGTGTGTGTTTTGTGTATGTATGAATATAGTTATTTACAATTCATCGTGATCCCAATCTTCATCATCATCATCTTCATCAGTTGGGACTGGACCACCACTTGGATCAGCATATAATTTAGCAGTAATTGGAGAAGCAATTTTAACTAATTTTTCCTTTTGTTCATCAAATTCTTCCTTAGTTGCAGTATCAAAGTTATCATCTAAAAATTCTAAAGCTTCATTAATAGCATCAACTAAAGTTTCCTTTTCTTCTTCGTCAACCTTTGAAGTAAATGATTCATCATTTAATTGATTCTTTAATAAATGAGCATAGTTTTCAAAACCATTTCTACTTTCAATCTTTTCTCTTAATTCTTCATCTTGTTTAGCGAATTTTTCAGCTTCTTCAACCTTCTTTTCAATTTCATCCTTAGATAATCTACCTTGATCATTTGAAATAGTAATTGAGTTAGATTTACCAGTACCTTTATCAGTTGCTGAAACTTTCAAGATACCATTTGAATCTAATGTAAATGTAACTTCAATTTGTGGAACACCTCTTGGAGCAGCTGGAATACCAGTTAATTCGAATTTACCTAATAAATTGTTATCTTTAACTAATGCTCTTTCACCTTCGAAAACTTGAATTAAAACTGTTGGTTGATTATCAACAGCAGTTGAGAAAATTTGTGATTTCTTAGTTGGAATTGGTGTATTTCTCTTAATTAATGTAGTCATAACACCACCTGAAGTTTCAATACCTAAAGTTAATGGATTAACATCAATTAAAACGATATCTTCAACACCTTCTTCACCTGATAAGACACCAGCTTGAACTGCAGCACCATATGCAACAGCTTCATCTGGATTAATACCTTTAGAAATTTGTTTACCATTGAAGTAATTTTGTAATAATTCTTGAACTTTTGGAATTCTAGTTGAACCACCAACTAAGACAATATCATCAATTTCACTAACTTTAACCTTAGCATCATCTAAAACTTGTTGAACAGGTTTTAAAGTCTTTTTAAATAATTCAATATTTAATTCTTCAAACTTAGCTCTTGATAATTGTTCAGAGAAATCAATACCATCGGCAAATGAATCAATTTCAATTCTAGTTGACATTTGTGATGATAAAGTTCTCTTTGCCTTTTCAACTTCTCTTCTTAATTTAGCTAATGCTTTCAAATTACCAGTAACATCAATACCGTGTTTCTTCTTGAAAACTTTCATGAAATGTCTAATAACTCTGTTATCAAAATCTTCACCACCTAAATGAGTATCACCTGCAGTAGCTAAAACTTCAAAAGCACCACCTGCAATTGTTAATAATGAAACATCAAAAGTACCTCCACCTAAATCATAAACAATAATTTGTTTTTCTTCTTCACCTTTATCTAATCCATATGCAATTGCAGCAGCTGTTGGTTCATTAACAATTCTTAAAACTTCTAAACCTGCAATTGTACCTGCATCTTTAGTTGCTTGTCTTTGAGCATCATTAAAATATGCTGGAACTGTAACAACGGCATGAGTAACTTTTTTACCTAAATATTCTTCGGCAATTTGTTTCATCTTACCTAAAATCATAGCTGAAATTTCTTCAGCAGTAAAAGTTTTCAAATCACCATTAACTGTAGCTTCAACAACTGGTCTACCTTCACTATTAATAATATTATATGGTAAATGTTTCAATTCTTTTTGAACATCTCTATCTTCAAATCTATGTCCAATTAATCTCTTAATATCAAAAATAGTATTTTTAGGATTAGCAGCAACTTGATTCTTAGCAGCATCACCAACTAATCTTTCATCATCTGTAAATGCAACATATGATGGTGTAATTCTATTACCTTGATCATTTGCTAAAATTTCAACTCTACCAGCTTTCATAACACCAACACATGAATATGTAGTACCTAAATCAATACCAATAACAGTACCATAACTATCATTTGATTCAGCTTGTGCTGATGAAATTAAAGGTAAAATAATTAATAATGTGGCATATAGTATTGTTGCCAATGACAATATTGAACGATTAAACTTTAACATCTTTAATTGAAAAACCCAATTTTTTTATAAATCTTATCTTTTATACAAGTAACGAACTAAAAAAAAAAAAAAATACAAAACCAAACCAAAAAAGGGGAAAATAAGAATTAAAAAAAGGTGTTTAATTAAAACTAGATCAATTGACTAAATTTTAAAAAACTAAAAACTAAAATTTAATCAATATTTAAATAAACTTTGGAATATTCTAGGAATATATATATATATATATAAGAAGAAGTGTAAGTGAAGTGAACAACTGGGAACAAAGATGATGATACGTACTACGCTTACTACAAAACAAAGGGAAGAAAGGACACAATTTGGAAAATTCGTCAGTTGCCACTGACGAATTTTTTATTTTGAAATTGAAAAAATACGAAAAAAAAATTTACAAAAAAAATATCAAAAAAAAATACGTAATTATTTTTAGGGCTTTTTCTTTAATATTCTATTTGTATCCATCATATAATATGTATTACATATAGTATGCTATATGCTATATGCTATATAGTATACACCATATACTATATTTACTATATAATTAGTGTATATATTCTATATCTATGGATATATCGATATATCAATAAATTTATAAATTACGTGTTTAATATGTTAATTCTTTCTAGAATTTTCCATTTAAAAAATATTCTCTTACACGTAAATAAAAAGAGAATTACTCGGCCACACACCACGCACACGCACACGCACACGTATATTATATATATACGCGCGCACGTATTAATATAAATTTTTGAACAAATTTTTGATGATTTGGCCATGCATTTGACACGCTGTCCTGTACTGAAAATTGAAATTTTTATTTTTGATTGCAAAAATTTATCATTTGGTCGATTATTGCAGTCGATCGACGTTTAGTGTGTTTTTCTAAAAAAAGTTGTACGTTTATGTAATTTGTTATGTAATCTATTTCTGAGTATGTAATATATTATGTAATGCATTTGATTATATAATGTATTATATAATTTGGTTTTTTGCACTGCCTTTTTGTTTTTGTTTGTTTTGGCGTATTTGCGTATTTGCGTATTTGCGTATTTAAATTTTGAAAAGTTTATACCCTTGTAAATTATAGTAAATGACTTATGGTGGGTATAGGCAGTAGTGAGATAAAGAGTTTAGTATGAATACCATTATAACACCAGAGATAGTATCTACTTTCAAACCTAATAAGATACTTTATAATCATAAATCTAATTCATCAATAACTTCATTAGATTATGATTCAAGTGGTCAATTTTTAATTTCTTCAGGTATTGATGAAAGTATTCAATTATATGATGTTAGTAAAGGTAAGCATTTGAAATCAATTTATTCTAAAAAATATGGTTGTAATTTAGCTAGATTTACTTCACCTTTAAATAATAATAAGAATTGTTTGTTTGTTTCAACAAAAGAGAATGATATTATTAGATTATTATCTTTAAATGATAATTCATTCATTAGATATTTTAAAGGTCATTCTAAACAGGTTATAGATTTACAAGTTGGATATTTAAATGATTTATTTATAAGTAGTTCATTGGATAATACAATACGTATTTGGGATACTAGAAGTAATAACTGTCAGTCTTTACTTCAATTTGAATCAGATTTATCACCGGTTAATTTAATTGCTATAGATTCAAGTAATTTAGTTTTAGCGGTTTTAAATAATGATTCAAAATTATTAAAATTATATTCACTATTACAGTTCAATTCAAATTATATTAATTCGATTGATTTATCAGATATAGTGTCTAATAACAGTATTCAATTTGCCAAAGTTGAATTTACAAATGATAAAAAATTTATTATTTTATCAACAAAGAATGATAATAGACACTATATATTAGATTCATATTCATTAAATTTAATTGGGTATTTATTAAGACAGGTACCATTGATAAGTAGAGATTATCCAGATACAGGATCAGTTTCAATATCACCAGATTCAAGGTTTGTGTATGGTGGTAATGGAGATGGTGATGTATTAATTTGGGATTTAAAAGAAATTCAAAATATTCATCAAGGTCAAGTACTAGGTTTAAAACCAATTAATAAATTGAAAAATTCAACAAATACATTACCTAGAATGGTTTTATTTAATCCTAAATTTTGTATGTTTTCCACTGCTGATACAGAATTAACATTTTGGTTACCTGAAAGTAATTCAAAGTTAAATTAACGAATTTTTTTTTTTCCTTCCTTTCTTTAGTTCTCTATTTTTAATACAACTCCGATATGTCAATATAACGTAAATCTGAATTTTCTTCACTCCAATTACACCATTTTTTCAAGAATGAAATACTTGAATCACCAATTGTTTCCATATTACCAACAACACATAGTTGTTTCTTACATCTTGTAATTGAAACATTTAATCTT
Source organism: Ogataea piceae (assembly GCA_030567815.1). Taxonomy (NCBI): domain Eukaryota; kingdom Fungi; phylum Ascomycota; class Pichiomycetes; order Pichiales; family Pichiaceae; genus Ogataea; species Ogataea piceae. The sequence goes on along the minus strand of JAJLSX010000029.1, from coordinate 36,684 downwards.
TTATAATCACTTAAAAATCCAACATTTTTATCGTCATTTGATCTAACCATTGATAAAATTATAATCTCTTTTTCTCTACCTTGAAATCCATCAACTGTACTAATTTCAATATCTGGTTTTAAATTGGAATATTCCAAGTATGTCTCTCCATTTAAAATACCTTCCCTAAATAATTTCCTCAATTTACCAACTTGTGCACTATATGGAGATATAATACCAATATTATCTGATAGTACACCACTTTCAATTAATGATTTAACGTGATGTAGTACAATTAAACATTCACCATCGTTAAATTTAGATGACATTAATTCATCTTTTTCATCAATAGATGATGTCGATTCAGGGAAATCATCTCCTTGAGTATCATACCAAATAAGTGGTTCCGTTGTATCGTCATTCTTATCATTAACAGATGGTAAATCAATGACAAGTCCATTTTTAACAGATTCATGTGCAATTAATTTCCCATTGTATAACTCATCACTGGAAAATCTCATCACTTTTTCATTCATTCTATATTGTACATTTAAAAAACAGGTGAACTTATTATGATCATTCCCATGAACTTCAATTAATCTATCAAATAAAGTTTTACTTAAAATATTGACAACTTTTGCATTTTTCTTGGTTTTAATAGTTGGTGATAGTTGTTTATTATCACCTGCAATTATTAATTTTTTAATGGATTGATGATAAATTAATGGAATCCAACATGCAGGTTCTAAAGATTGAGAAACTTCATCTATAATTAAAGTATCAAATAAATCTTCTCCTCCATGATCTCTAATACATTGAACTAACTCTCTTGAAGATGATCCATGTAATGTAGCTAATACAATTTCAGATCCAACTAATACATCACTAGTTGCCTTTCTTGAACGTATTCTTAAATCTTTTTTCAATTCTTTAATCAGTTGATAAACTTCACGACGTTCTTTATAACTTTTAATTTTTTTGGTCTTTTTAGATAAACTGTTTATCTCATCCATAATTGATTTTAAAACATCACCTGATTCAACCTCAGATATTAAATCTAATGAATGTTTTAATATCTTGGGTAAAATTCTAGCTGGATGACCAACTCTAACTAATTTAGTGTATGAATTTGTTGGATAAAAATCTGCCAACCTTTCCAATATTGTATCAATAGAGATATTTGATGGACCACAAATTAATATCCTTTTAAAACTATTTTTCTTATCTGCTCTCTTTTCAATTATTAATTGTTTAACTAATTCAACAATGGTACTTGTCTTACCAGTACCTGGAGGTCCATGAATAATACTTAAATTACTTGCCATACTGAAATTAATTGCATTTCTCTGAGAATCATTCAAGTTATCATTGATCCATTTTAACATTTTAGTACTGGAAGAAGGTTCAACATATTTACAATTACCCAATACTAACTGTATAATTTCATTTGATTCATTAATCTTCATCTCACTTAATTTTCTCATTGTTGATTCCATTCTATTATAGGTAATCTCATTACTTATCTTAACTATCCATATTTTCAAATCACTTTCGTATAACTTGTATAACTTCTCTTCGATTTGTGTACCTTCAACCGTAGTTGAATCAAGATTAACGGCAAGGTTAATCAATTTATCACTAACTGAGGTGATAACACCATCAATTGAAGTAAGATCCTGTTTACTATCATCTTGTTCTTGCCTTTTGGAAGAATTCTTCAGTTGTTTCTTTTTTGCCTGTTCTTTATTCAAATCACTTGAATATTTGTCAATTTTAACAATATCACCAACTTTAAAATCACCAACATCAATTGAATTACCTTCTAAATCACCTTTAGAAGTTTTCTTTGAACTTGAACCACCTGCAATTGAACTATGTAATCCCAATTCTATAATCAGTTTACCACCAATACCTGTTCGTATGTTATTAATGACTAGATTCAATATAGCTAACCCATTTGAACTTAAAACTTTAGGCGATGTACTGGATAGTAGTTGAGCAGTCTGTTCATAGTCTTCGAATCTTTCCACAGATAAACATTCTAGAAATTTTGCCGATAGCTGCTCATTCAAATCAACAGTCTCTGTCATCTTACCTGATAATTGTAAAGAATATGCTAAATAATGTATATTTGTTTGTATACTTTCCCTTTTTTTTGGTTACGGGGAAATTTATACTCTCGCGGTAAGTCAACTCAACCCACGTTGTACGCCATCACCGCTGTACGCCATATAATATACATAAGCATTGTATAGTATGTTATATAGTATGTCGTATATCTACAAGTATTAGGTAGCAGTACTGTATTACAATATGGTAAAGCTACATCCATTTGATAATGGAAAACTACAACAAAAGTTTGAATATAATTTTTTGATATATTTTCTAGAATAATGATATAATGTGGAAAAGAAGAAAGAAGTAAAAGATAATAAAAAGATAAACACCTCGTAAACATAAATTCAAAGAATAAACAAAGGAAAAACAAACAAAAATGAGTAATGATCTTTTTCTTTTTCTTTTTTTTTGAATATAATTTGATGCTGTTGTTAAATCGTACACTATGGGAAAATAACTTAATTACATTCAATCAATCAATTGATAATATAAACCAAAATTGTATTGTTGTTTGAATGAAATTATTAATATAGTATTTATATATTTGTTATATGATGATGACAAAATTTGAATAAATTTACATAATGACAAGATCACCGAATTTTTCTTTATAACCTGGAACTTCAAATCTACCCTTTGAAACCATATCTTGAACCTTTTCTTCAACGTCTGGTCTAGCCTTAACGACATCGTCAACGGTCAATTGATCAAATGGTCTAGCAGTTTCAATGTTTTCTAAAGTCTTTTCTAATTCAGTTAATTCAGCTAAGACAACTGATTCGGTTTCTTTAGCATTTTCTAAAGCTTTAGATTCAAATGATCCAATTAAGTTTAATTGTTTTGATAAATTAGCTTTACTGGCGGTAAACTTGGAGACATCGGCTTCAATCTTGGTGGCAATTGTTTGATTCTTTAAAACTGATTTATATGAAGCAAAATCAACAGTTGTTGGTTGTTGCTTTAAATCAAATAAAACTTTTTTAGCTTCATCATTTCTCTTCTTGAATGAAGTTAAAGCAGCAGCAGTTTGACCTGATAAGCCTAATTGAGAAATAACTTTAGCCCAGTCTAATTTGGTGGCAGCTGATTTAGCAACAGATGACATTATAATTTAATTGATTTGAAATAATCTAACCTAAAAGTATATAATACAAATATATATATAAAACTTATTTAATTTTAAATTAATTTATGTTATTGTTATATAAATAATTATTATTATCTTTCCTCTCTCTCTCACTCTCACTCACTCACTCACTCACTCTCCCCTTTCTCAATTTTCCCTCTTTTTTTTTTTTTTTTTTTTCTTTGGGTAAAAACTTTTGACCAATGAAATTTTACTGTGCTGAGAATTAATTGAGGCATAA
>JAJLSX010000029.1:0-33120 GCA_030567815.1 Ogataea piceae | reverse complement strand
TGGTTTGTTGTATACAGACATTTATTTTACTTAAAATACTTTATGGTTAACTTCATCCATAGAGTCATATGACATATCTATAGCACCTAGTAGTAATTTTTTAACATAGTTAACTTCAGTTGATAATTCAGGATTTTTTTTAGACATTTGTTTCATTTCTTTTTCAATTGGAGATGTACAATCAACAACATCACCAATTAAAGGATGATCATCTAAAGATTCCAAGTATTCTTCAGCATGTGGATCATTACCAATTTGAGCAAATTGGTAAGAAATTGATCTTTTAGGTAATCCCATCTTTGATAGTTTAGATTGAGTCTTTAGTATAACATCTGAAAGTCTATATTTATCTTGAACTGGTGCACCATCTGTAAAAGTGACAATTAAAATTGGTTTTAAAATATAGTCATTATCTAAAACTTGAGGTTTTAATATTAATTCTAGTAATCCAGTAGCTAGTGGTGTAACACCTGAAACGTCCAAGTGTTGGAAAACAATATCTAATTGTTCAACGGTTTGAATATTATCTAATGATATACCTCTACTTAAAACTGCATTTGCAATATGTTGATGGTTATTCATTATTCTTAGTCTTAGCGGTTTGGTACTAACGTTAACACTTATAAATAGTGCTAGGAAATCATACAATTGCTTTAATCTATTTCCAGATTTCATTGAACCAGAGTTATCAATGTAAAAAAAAATATCGTATAGACATAATTGACACAAATCGTAAAATAAATATTCTTTACCAACCATGTTAAATCTTTTAGCTAATCTATTAATTCTAGGTAAACATTTATCTTCCATAAACACATTTAAAATGTCATCGTCTGTACTATAATATCTTTTAATTTTTGCATTTTTATAAACTATTTTTTTATCAAAATCTTTTGCTAATTCTTTAGACTCTTTAGATCCACCAAATAGTGCTTTCCTTTTTTTACCAATTGATCTAAGGTAATCTTTAAATAATTCAGGTGATTGTAAATTATTTATACCTAGATATGTAAATTGTAACAGTTTACGATAGTCTTCTTTACCTAAAGTTTCTAAAGTTGTTTCTTTTCTAATAGCAGGTGGTGGACCTGAAGGTGCTGAATAGGTTGATGCTCTATTAACTGGTAATGGTGGTGAATCATTTGAAATTTTAGAATCAGATGGTGGTGGACCTGAAGGTGATTGATACTGTTGAGAAGCTGCTGCTGCTGCTGGTGGAGGACCAGATGGTGACTGATACTGTGTTGATGTTGGTTCTGGAACTTCAGATGGTGCTAAGAATGGATTACCCATGACGTGTAGTTATATATATATATATGTATTATTGCAAGATATATATATATATATATATATATATAGTATAGATATAGCAATATATTATTCTTTTAAAAAACAAAAGCGGATATAATTCATCTTTTATAGCCCCACAGGGGATAAATTAGTAATATTTTGTAATATTTTAAAATTGTACGTATGGACCCTTGACGCCAATGGCTATTTGCCTAATTGGGCCGTGTAAATCATTAAATTTTTAACTTTTTTTTACTGCGCCCGTTTTTTTTTTATATCTCCTAAAATTGGGGATAGTTATAAATTTTTAGCTTTTAATGACTTTATCTATTAAATCATTTTCAGTTTCAATCATTTTGGCTATATTTTTCTCTGTATTGTGAAGAAATTTATTCATCTTTTGTTTATGCAATTCATGTAAATTATTAAATTTTTCATCCAATTGATCTTTTAAAGTTTTATGTTTAGTAACTAGTGCTAATTCAACATCTTTCATTTGTTTGGTAGCTTGTGTTAGCATGATTTTTATAGCATTGAACATTGCTGAATGATAATCATACCCTGATGATGATGGTGGTGGTGAGGTATGGTTTAACGAAGTATCAGTTTCTTCCATCATACAGTTGACTTGTTTTTCAATATCATATAAAGCCTTCGTTGTCGTTTCTTCAATATTATCAATTTTTTTATAAATTAAATTATCAAGGTTATCTATCTTTGGATCTAGCAGTAAATTATTATTGATTTTACTATTTGATATTGGTGTAGTGTAACTAACACTACGATTTCTAGATGATTTGCAAAGATTTTTTTGACCAAGGTTTTCAGTGGTTATTAAATCAGACTCTAGTAATGAAGAATTTGGTACTGTTATATTGTCAATATTAGCCCTTTGTATTGGTAATGGAGTAGATGAAGCAGATACTTGTATTTCAGGGTACTGGTCTCTTGAAGCAAAATTTATTTCCTCTTTTGGAGTGGTAACAAGTTTATCTTTACATTGTGTAGTTTTCTTGGGTTGCCTTTTTTTAAATTTTGATTTGACAACCCGTTTATCTCGTTTCTTTCTTCCTTTGGGTTTATGTATAACTTTAACCTTCTCGTTGACTTCTCTTTCCTCGCCTTGGTATTGAAATTCCCAAAAATCTTTCTGTATACCTTTGTCTAGCTTCTCTTTTGAATTTTTCTTTGTACTATTAAATATCGTTTTATTATTCAAATCTACTGGATTTGGAATAGAATATTCAAGTAAATTCGGTACGATATCAACTGATTCTCCTTCTGTAATAACTTTATCTAACTTGGTAAGTTGTACTTTCTTAGAAGGAGATTCAAAAATGAGGTCTGATTCAGTCAATGAGCTTAGAATTCCATCATTATTTAAAAAAAAATTACTTGTTTGACCGTTTTCTTCAGTTATTGAAGTTGATTGATATTCAAGCACAGATATAAGAGAATTTGATTTGAATACTTTCCTGAAATCTGTCTTGTTCATTATATCGTAATTGTGTATCATCTCTCTTTGAAAGGGGAAACGTAAAAAAGGGGAAATGTTTAGGGATTTGTATATAATTTTATTTGTATAAAAAGGGGAAACGCGTGCACTTTTTTTATACCAAATTTACAAGAAAAATTTTATAGTTTAAAAAAATTTAGTTAATTATAATATAAACACACAAGAACGAAAAAAGTAGAATTAATAACCTTATATAAAGTTATTTGGAAATAAAAGCAGTTAAAAAAATAATACGTGGGGTGGAAAAGGGAATGAATAATGATAAAAAATGTAATTTAAATCTAATTGTACAAGACAAACTTAGCTTTACCACTTGAAACAGCAACGGTACAACCATCGGTACCATCACCATTATAAACACCATCTTCGTAATAACATTCACCAGCAACGGTACTATCATCATCGTAAGCAACAATCTTAACATTGTAGTTTAATGAATCATAGTTGTTTGGATTTGGAATTAATGATAAGTATGAAATACCATCAGTTGAACCAGCACCAAAGTTTAATGGAGCCCAGTTACCAACACCTGAACCAGAAGAACCCCAAATACAACCATCTTCGTATGAAACACCTGCATTGTTAACATAATATTGAGCAGAAGTCTTTTGACCTTCCCATTTATAGTAGGTTTCTTGATTAACATCAGTTAAGATACCTTCATCACCACCATCAACAACAAGTGGGATAACCATATTTTCAGTACCTGGGTAATCGGTTCTACAAATGGCAACACTGTCAGAAATTTCAGAGACAACTCTAACATCATTAACACCCCATTCACATAAGTAATCAGTATCGGTATTTGATCTGTAAAGGTAACCACCGTCACAGTATAAACCACCAACGGAAACACCATTTGATGGTTGTTCAGATGGCCATTGAGTCTTTGACATACCTGGTTGACAAGCATAAGAACAGTAAGTACCATCTTCACATGAACCACCGGTAGAGGTATCATCAGGATGGTATAAACCGGACCAACCTCCAAATCCAAGGTTATCTAAAGAAATAACACCGTTACCACCTGGGAAGACTGAACATTTAATTTTACCATCAACGAATTTTTCAGTTGGATCAGAGAAGGCTGATAAATCACCTGTAATACCGGTTGAAGAAGAATAAGTATAAGATGAATCACTTGATGATGAAGTCTTGGTTGAACTTGATGAAGAAGATTCTGAACTTGAAGTTGATGATGCATCTTCTGAACTTGAACTGGCAGAAGTGGTGGTGGTGGTAGCTTCAGATGAAGAAGAAGATGAAGAAGAAGAAGAAGAAGTTGATGAAGTAGAAAGAGTTGGTTGAGTTGAAATGCTAACATCAATAACTGCAGAAGTTTGAACTTCATTGGTAACTGTAGCACCTGAACCATCAACTGTAACTGTAACATAAACGTAATCATAAGCAACAGCTCTCTTATGTTGATGATGTTGATGATAAGTGTTTGCTGTAGTAGTACAATCTTCAACAGATTGAACGGCATCAGCTTGAGCTTTAGCTTGTGGAGTTGGAGCAGCAGAAGCTGATCCAACCATAACTGCAGCAATTGCAACTAAAGAGGAAGTGGAAAATCTCATTTGTAGATTGATTTTTTAGAGCTAAATTAATAAATAAAAAAGAATGTTAGTATAAGATGATAAATATTTCAAGAATCCAATTTTCATATATAAGTCCAAATAAACAAAACCTTTTGGAAAGGATGAAACAAATCACACAGTCAATACAAATTCAAAACATAAACAAAAACAAAAACATCCCTTTCCTTGACCTGACCGTGTTTGTGTACGTAATCAAATTGTTAAATAAAAAATTTTGTTGGTTCATTTCAGCCACACACAAACACAAAACAATTCACACCTCACACCTCACTATAGGGCAATGCACGCGCGCTCATTTCAACTCGCGCTTTGGAATGTAAACAAAAAAATAAATGGCTGGTATGACGTTGTTTATAAAAAACATAAACAAAATAATAATAAAAAATTTTGCATATCGAGCGCGCGAATGACTTGAAAAATATTTTACTACGAAGTGTAGCAGGCTGGTTTATATAAATTTCCGTGAAGGGGTGAGGGGGGCAGGAGACAGGGGGTAAGAGATCGGATCGTTCAGTAGTGAAATTGTTTGTTTACACTTTTGATTGATTCATTGGTTGATTCGTTGATTGATTGATTGATGGATGGATGGACGAATGGATGAATGGATGGATTGATGAATGAATTGAATAATACATACCTTAAGGGAATCAAGTTGGTATCGATAATTTACTATAAAGGAATGACAGAGTAATGCTTCTAATGTATATATTGGCAATTACTGGGATAAGTAAATATGATTAATTAAAGTTAATTTATATTCAAATTGAATGAAAAGGAATGTAAATAGTTGGGAATATAATAAACTTTAGTTATTTGAAATGTATAGAAATATAGATGGAGAATTAAAAGAAAAATTCAAAAGAGAAAAAAAAAGAGAAAGATAAAGTAAAAGGTAAGTAAAAGTTAAAAAAAAATTAAAGGAATATTGATCAAATATATATTATATATATAAAAGGAAAATTTCAGTAGAATGTTTGTTTGTGTAGTTTAGTATTATATAAAACTTGGCTGGCCTCAATTTGAACTCAAAAATAGCGATGGCCGTGAAAGATCTCTTGCCATTTACAGTAATACGATCGTACACACAAATGCTAGCACGTTTAGTTAATTACTTAATAAGGCAGCGAGCGCGAATGATTTATGTAATCATGTGGCTAAATAGGGGACCGTATAAATTTATACGTACACATAATGGCACATATCCGTTTTTGTATATGATGTAATTGTGTACAAAGTGTAATAAATATTATGTAATGAAAATTATAAAATTATAAAAATTATAAAAAATATAAAGAATTGATCTATTGGACGACGACCCGGACTTTTTATATACAAATTTTTAATAATTTTTATAAAAATTGTATTGGTTGGCCGGGTTTCACTATTAATTGCACATACTCATATGACCGGTTGAGAATGGTTAAATATGTGTAATTTATATAGATTGGACTACACAATATATACCATATACCTTATATCACATACCATATACCATATTGATAAATGATATATATAATGATATATATATATATATAATGTGTGTATGTATATCATGGTATGCCATATGGCATATGAAAGGCTTGAAGATAAAATTCTCAATTAGAATTATATAATATATTATATAATATTATATAATTAATGAATATTTCTGACTCCGATCAGAATTGATCAAATTATATTTGCCCCATAAAATTAAGAGGCTGTTCCGCCATTCGAGCATACGGTTTAATTAATGGAATTTTATGCTTATACGAATATGGAGGGGCCGGTACGTATTGATTCGTTAATTAAGCAGCCAAATATATATATTATAAATTCTGTTTTTGTTTTATTTTAACGGAAAAACTTCCATTTTGAGACGGATAAACAAATGTTAATTATATCATAGAATGATACGATTATACATTCATTCAAAGATGCGGGGGAGGGTGACAACATATATATATAATGTATATATATATAATATATATGTATATATTTGATTAAGACTGGACCAATCGTAGGATATCGGAATATATAACCAACCAACCCCATAAATTAAATGGTAAATTGTACATTTTGTATATACCCTTTATATTACATAATAATATAATAAATTAATAGTAAATGATTACTTAATCTATGGCATTTTTTTCTCTCTCTTTTCCATAGAAAATTTTTTGTTAGTGTTTTAATTAATTTTTCTCTCTCTTTTTCCTTTTTTTTTTCTTTTTTTTTTTGTTTTTTGTTTTTTGCCATAAAAATTAATAAAAAGTAAAAGGGAAACTTTCTGTTTAGTAATTTCTGGTATTTTTTTTAATATTATTCTTGTTTACGGAAAACCTTCTCTTTATATATTGTCTTTGTTATATATATATATATATATAATTTTGTCTTTGATATATATATATAATATATATATATATAATACAATATATATACTTTATCCTTTTAACCTTTTATAAATCAGTTTTGGTATTGTTGTGTATACTCCATTTAGGTTAAGGTTAGTTTTTTATTTTTTTTTTTTGGTTTTAAATTATCTATTTGTTTTGTGGTTTTTATATATTCTGTCCATTTCAATTTGTATATTTTGATATATCATTTGTTGTTTCATATATATATATATATATATATATTGTCATTACTATTTATTTGTTTCATAACTCAGTTGGTATATTATTTCCCCCCTCTCCCCTCATTATACAGTCCCCCCTCTTTTTTCCCCTTTTGTTTCCCCTTTTCTAATTCAAAATGTCAAAAGAGGTTTTCAATGAAGGTCCAACAACTTCTCAGCATATAGAAGCTCAAGATGAGAATCATTTCAAGAATACAACATTCAAGTTAAAGAGAACAAGGTCTATGGGAGTATTGGATGATTTTATAGTTCAAGCACATGCTATAGATTCAAATAATAACAATACAAGTAATAGTTCTACAACAAAGAATGATGGTAAAGTTACATCAAGAGATTTCATATCTGATGCAACATTAGAAAAATTAAATATTAAACCAACGTATAGTGATAATGAATCGGTTCCAAGTTTTTATACAAGTGTTATACCATCTGTAAATAAGAAGAAATTGATAAATAATAACAATGCAAGTTCAAATTCTCCTTCAAGTTTTCAAAGTGAAGATTTATTGGATGAAAATTATTATTCTGAAGATTCTGTTAGTTCATTAGGTTCTGCTAATTCTGTTAATCTTACTCCAAAGCATCAATTGAGGAAACAACAACAACAACATGAACAGTTATTACAGCAACAACTACAAGAAGAAGAACAGTTACAAATACAACAACAACAACACTCGCAACAACAACAACAACAAAAAGGAATCGCCGATGATTCTTCGCTCCCACCAGTGGTACACATGTTACATGATGATATTGATGTACAATATTCTCCTCAAGAACATGTCGATTATTTTTCTCATAATTGGGATGAAGCTGAAATTTTAAAATCTTGGAGATATGTCATTTTGAGAAAGAATGATTTTGCAGATGCTGCAAGATTAGAAAATGCCTCTTGGAGAACATGGGCTCAAGCTAGAAATGGATTGAAAACTATATCTCCTGCAGATTTAAATTGGAGTAAAGATAGTGATGTTACTTGGTTATATGGACCACTTTATAAAGAAGAAAAAACAGATTTTGACTATATGGATTTAAAAGATGTCAATCTATCAAATTCTCAAATTACAAATTCAACCCATTCACAACAGCAGCAACATTCTCAATCAAATTTGAAAAATCAACAACAATTATCAAATCAATTTCAAAATGATCAAGATAATCAATATAACAATATGGAAATTGATGAACAACAAGTTTGTGATCATTTAAAACCAATTTTGAAAAAAAGAACAAATGTTGAAAAAATGATTAGTGATGCATCTTATAGTAGACTGCAACACTTGTTAGAAGAACATGATCATAAATTTAAAGGTAGTCCAATATTAGAATCTACTTCAAATAATTTAAATGAATCTCCATCTCCAGCTATTTCTTCTATAAATCAAACTTCCTCAACTGGTGAAGCTTCTCCATTTCTGTTATCTGTCAATCAAACATCAGAAGATATAAGTAATGAGAATTCACAAAATTCGCAAAATTCGCAACAACAGTATCAATTACAGCAACCGCAACAACAACAACAACAACAACAACAAGAAATATCACAACAATTATCACAACAAGAGCAGCAACAACAACAACAACAGTCGCAACAAGTTACTTCTCAACTTCATATAACGCAAAAGAAAGATAGACATATCCATTTCAATATGAGAGTTGACCAATGTATTTCTCTGGATGATAATCATACCGATTATTCAACAGATTACGATTATGAAAATGACTCTGATGAAGCTTCCTATTCAAATTCCAGTTCAATTTTAAGTAGCTCGCAATATTACGAGGATATGGATTACGATGATGATGATGATGAAGATGATGATGATGATGGATTCATTTTAAATCCTAAAGTTACATCTCCTAATATTTCACACAAACCTCCAATTTGGTCTCAGGTGTCTTCAAGAAGACAATCATCTTCAGGTTATAACAACAATTCTTCCACTATCAACAAACGTGTTATAGTTACCATTGCTCCATTACCTGCTACTACTTTGAAAACATGTTCAGATGATGAGAATGAAATTGATCCATATACTGTTTCTCATAATACAAGAACTAACCGTGGTTATGACTATTACTATGATTATAACACAGTTTATAGTGATAGTAATAATCCTTTATATTCGGTCATTGATAGTCAACCAGATGTTCAAATGTATGATGTTCCTGAAAGTTGTCAAATTGAAGATGTTATGGATATGGATCACCATAGTAGTGCCCCTAGTAGTAGAAATCAATCGAATAGTCCTCAACTATATGATATACCTGATGTTATTAGTCAAGAGATACCATTTGAAATTCAAAATCAATTATACTCTTCTAACGATCATCAAACTGTTGATGTACCAATGGATTTACAAGATGGTAATTCATTCCATGATATACCATCAAATTTACAATTTGAAATTCCAGCTACCGAGTCTCATGATATTCCTGAAAATATTTTAAATCAAATGTCTGCAACTGTTAACTCTACAAATGGTAACTCTTTACCTTCTCAAGAAACAACTTCTGGATTGAGAAGAACTCCAAGTTTGGGAAGCAATACAAGTTCTGGATTTGGTACTGCTACAAACAATAGTTTGTCAACCATTAAAGTTGGTTTAAGTGGTTTAGATTTAAGTGCTAGTGGATTAAAAAAAAGTACTGGGGCTGGTTCTAAACCTCAATTATTTGAGATGGGATTCCAACCACAAGAACAAGAACCACAACAATCAGCATTTTCAAGATCTGCATCTGCCGTCTCTGTGAGAAGTGGTAATAAATCATTCATGTTTGATGAGTCTGATTCTGAATCTGACTCTGATGAAGAGAAACCTCAAATACAGCATGGTAATAATAACAATGATGATGATTCAGATTCAGATGATGAAATGGTCTTCAATACTCCTCGTAGACCAACAATAACTAAAAGTTCTTCTGGTTCATTCATTAAAACTCCAACATCTGTGGCCACTGCAGGAACTACGAACGAAAATATTACTTCATCTTCAAGATCTCTAAATTCTGAAACTGGTAGTTACGCCTCGTTATCATCTATAGCATCTAATGGTTATAGAGTTGGTGGTGGTAGTGACAATTCTCCAAAGAGTGAAGATTCAACTAAATTAAATAGTGCAGTTAACAGTGCTAAAGGTTTTGCTAATCAATTATTAGGCGGCAAGAACTGGATGTGATTTCGTTGTATCATCACAGTTTATATAAGGTATTATTATTCCTATTATTTTTGTTATTCTTATTCTTATCGTTATTAGATTGTGTCACCTTTCATCTTCTTCTCACGTATTCTTATTCTATGTCATGTTTTCATCCCTATTTAATCTATATATATTACGTTTTCTTATTTTTTGTCTTATTACCTATTACCCATCATGTCCCCCTCTCCCTCTCTCCCTTATTTAATGGTTGTTATGTTTTTTTTTTGTTATATCATAAATAAATAAATAAATAAAAAATGTTATGTTATTCTTAAACAAATTTTTACGGGCTTATAATTCAGTACTATGTATGTTGTTCACTTTAGACTATTTTCATGATTGTTTAACTCTTTCCTGACTTTTTCTCAAAGCGGCAAAGACAGTATTCAAGTGAAACTTCACTTTAAGGATTGAAACGTAAAACCATCTTGGTGTAAATGCTATCAAACTAGATAAAATGGTTGCCCATGAACCTTTGTAAATATTCACTGTTCCTTTACTACCAAATTCTATCTCATCCGCAACTTTTTTGGCGTACACTTCAGGAAGTTGTGGTTGGTTTCTTTCGGCAAATTTTTGTCTCATTTCAAATGCCTCCACTGTTTCAGGTATATTATAAATAGAATCTTTCAACAAAGGCCTGGTGTCTGCAATATTTGTCTTGACACCACCTGTGACAACATTTAAAACTCTGACGTTAAATGGCTCCATTTCTAAACTCAAAATATTTGCAAATTGATGAATAGAAGCTTTTGTTGCACCGTACACAGAACCCCATGGGAAAGGACATATACCAGCTAATGAGCCAGTGAATACAATAGTACCTTCAGCATTTATTAAAAGACGACTGAATGTTCTAGTTAGTTTTATAGGACCGAAAACATTAACACTGTAAACTTGCTCCAAAGCCTCATCGGAAACATCAATGGCAGGCATAGTACATGATTGACCAGCATTGTTATATAGTATATCTAATTTCTCGTCCCCGTTTAGTTGACTCAACACAAATTTGTATCCTTCTTCAATAGATTTGGTGGATGAAACATCCATTGAGAATATAGTGATTCCGTATTTTTCCAAGTCTTTCATTGGATCAGTTCTACGAGCACATGCAAAGACACGATATCCTCTCTTTGATAATTCAATAGCAGTACAGTATCCAATTCCTGATGAGCATCCTGTTATTAAAGCTGTTTTAACTCTAGTGTCTGACATGATTATATCTATTTTATATCTACCTTTCAAAAATACAATTATTATTGTTCTTTACAGTTTAAGAAATATCAGAGTTGCTATATATACAAATTTATATTCCATAGAAAAACAGTATTTTTTTTTTTTTGGTGTTTTTTGATTAATCAAGGGCTGTGCTATTAAAGTCAGTTTGCTTTACATTTTTATTTCCTTTTCTTTTAAATTTAATAATTTTTGGTCATTTTTAGGGTAACGGTCTATATATGTATATATATATTTATTTATTTATACAGTCAGGGTATTCTATAAATTTGGGTTTTAAAGTTATTTACTCCTTGATATAACCACCGTCAAGGCATAACTTATAGAAATTGGAGTCTTTGTTTTGTAACAAAGTTTGAGGAGAATCAAATTCAATTGCTTCTCCACTATCCAATAATAGTATCTTATCATTGTCCAAAATAGTATCTAGCCTATGTGCGATAGTCAAGATTGTCAAATCTTTAAATTCGGATCTTATAGTCTCTTGAATAATCTTGTCAGTTTCGGCATCAACACTTGAAGTAGCTTCATCCAAAACTAAGATTTTTGATGGGCTAATTGAAGGATCAGAAGAACTTTGAGATTTTAGTAACACTCTAGCTAAACAGAAAAGTTGTCTTTGACCAACGGACAAGTTTAATCCACTTTCAGTTATCTTACAATTTAATGGCTCATCTTCAAGTTCTTGATCTTTGGACATTTTCAAAACGTGATCTTTCAAATTTGACATTGTTAAACTCTTCCAAAGTTGTTCATCGGAGTATTGATTGAATGGATCAAGGTTATAACGAATTGTTCCATTGATACATTGAGCATCTTGTGGTATAATCGATAAACTTTGTCTTAATGTCGATAATCTTAAATCACTGGTATTGATTGAATCAATTTCAATGTGTCCATCGAGTGGTTCAATAATTCTAAAGATAGATAGCGCAAATGTAGATTTACCTGAACCTGTTCTTCCAACGATACCAATCTTCTCCTTGGCTTTGATTGATAAATTGATTTGTTTCAAGACTGGATCTAGATTTTCTCTATATCTAGTTGAATAATTTACAAATTCAATGGCACCTTCTTCTGGCCATGTTGATGGTGGTGCTGTTAATTCTTTTGTTAGTGATGATTCGTCAACTTCGGGTTTCAAGTTACAGTATTCAAATATACGCTCACAACAAACAACGTCAGATTCTATTTCAACTGATCTTTTAACAATAAAACTTAAAGAAGATGTAACTCTTAAAGCATAACTCATAATTAAACCTAATAATCCCGCGCTTATTGGGTGTGAAGAGTGTAGAGATAATAGAGCTAATGAAGACGTAGAAAAAATAATAATCGCACCAATAAATTGTAATCTTGTTGAAAGCCATCTATTAACAGATTTAATACAGTAAGCAGAAACTTGATTATAGTCAACATTTGCTGAATTTTGGAAAAGAAATTTCTCACTTTGACCATATGCTCTAATTGTTTCAGCTCCATTTAATGATTCTTGAATATGGGCGAAAATTGGACTTTTCGAAATTGAAACAATTCTTTTCAAATCTCTTGAGATAATAATGTAGTAAGATTGATAGTAAACGTAAACAATGGATAGTAATGCGACAATGACTAGGAATATTGGCATATTAGAACCAATTATAAATAAAGTGAAAACTGTTTGAACAATAGAACTGAAAACAGCGATGAATACTCTAGGTAATGCACTATCAATCTTATTCATATCTTGACTGAATCTATTCAATATTCTACCCAGTGGAGTAGTTTCAAAGAATGACATTGGAGATCTTAGAACGGCAGTAGCCATATCATTGTGTAATTTTTTCGATGCTCTAATTGAACAGTAACTCCACATAATAATTGCCCTTGCCAAAGTAAATAATCCGGAACCAATACCAAACATAGCATAGATTGCCACATATTTCATAACTTGTTTATTTGAACCAGTTTTGTCATTTTGTTCAGCCCAATGTTTTAACCAATAATTTGCAGAGACTGATAGTCCAACAGTCATAAGAACCATTATAGCTAGAACCGCAATTCCTAAGTAACTACAAGCTTCAGCATATTTCAAGTAAACAGACCATTTAACTTTCCCCTTTTCCTTTTTTTCTTCTTGCTGTTGAGTTCTTATAACTTTACCATCATCATTGGTATCTTTACCAAATGATCTATGTTTAAAAGATGCAACACTTGCTCTACGTACAGTCACATGAGATGTTATTCTCTGTAATTCATTGCCAGTTATTCTCAATGATTCGTCACCAAGACATTCAATAGCAACACCTAATGGTTTAATACCTTCCAGTTCACCGTCAATAAATTCATCGTCTTCTTTTTCCTCTTCTTTATCAACAAAGGATGAAGTTTCTGATGAAGAGTCTGAAATTGGAGAAGCACTTGAAGATAGAGGTAGACTATGTTCATTATCTTTTCTTCCGTATTCTTTAATTAATTCATATAATCTACCTTTAGATGACATGACTTTGTGGAAGTTACCAGATTCTGCAATTTGATTATCTGAGATCAAACTGATATTTTTAGATTCATTCAAGACTCTAATTGAGTTCGTAGCTAACACTCTTGTCTTTGTAGCTAATATACCACGATTACTTAAGACTTGATCTATTAATTTTTGACCCACATGGGCATCAACAGCACTTAAGATATCATCCAGTAAATAAATATCAGCTCTCATATAAATAGCTCTAGCCAATGACAATCTTGCCTTTTGACCACCTGACAAACTTATACCTTTTTCACCAACTAAAGTTTCATCACCATCTGGTAAAATTTCCAAATCTTGTCTTAATTGACAAGAATCTATTGTTAATTCATAAAATTCAGGGTCATATTTATGACCAAATAAGATATTTTCCTTAACGGAAGCATTTAAAATCCATGGAACTTGTGAACAATATGCCACTGATCCACATAATTCAATACCATGTCTTTGAGATTTATTAGAGGGAAGACAAACTAATTCTCCCAATAAACATTGTAAAAAAGTTGATTTACCTGTACCGACACGTCCAACAATACAAGATAATTCACCTTTCTTTGCTGTAAAATTAATATTTTTAAGGGCGATTTTAGAATTATCAACTTGAGATTCTTCATCGTAATCATCGGTATATTTTTTCAATTCTTTTGACCACATGAAGTTACAATTAGTAACTTGAATTGAAGTTTCACCTAATCTTGTCACCCTTGGAGATTTCAACACCAATGATTGATCAATTTCATCTGATAATAAAAAAGATGTTAATCTAGTGATTGAAACACCGGATTCAATCATGGCAGTCATTAAAGCTGGAATTGCAAAAATTGGATCTGATAATAGATTAAATAAAGCCAATGCAGGGAAAACTATATCTGAAGTTAATGGAGTTTTAGAAGTGAATGCAAAAATGGCAAAACTTGAACAAGAAACAAAGAATGGGACACAAGTCCAAGCAAAATTAACAATTGCAGATAAGACACCAATCTTATTTAAATTTTTCAATTCTTGATTATTTCTAATTTCAGAGACTCTATCTAGCATTGGATTTTCCCAACCGTATAATTTAATACTTTTAACATTTTGTAAAATTTCACCAACCATGGAAGTTCTAGCATCTTTTAAGTTCATTTGTTCTTTATGATATTTTCTTAAAGATCTAACTAAAAGTGTATTAATTGGCATCATAATAAACATTGTGACGATACCTGCCCATGTTGCATTTCCTAGTAATGCATGTAATGAAACTAAACAAAGAATTAATCTAGTTGGAGCACTAAATAATGTTTGAACATAAGAAGTTAAATCTTGAACTCTATTAACATCAACAGCCATTAAATTAACTATATCACCAGTTGATTTTTCTTGTCTAGCCTCTGGAGACAATTTCATTGATTTATCATAAATTAAATGCATCAAAGCAGCTTTAATTCCTGAACCTGCTTCAACTGTTTTAATAAAATATTGGTTATATAAGACAGCTTCTAATATTGACACTGTAAACATTCCAAATGCAATACTAAAACCAATTATAATTGGAGGATTATCAACTCTACCAAAAAATATAATTAACTGTTTTAAAAGTTGTGGTTGAATAAATGAAATTATACTATCTCCCATATCGAAAAATAATGAGATGAAAACTGGATAACCAAATGATTTAATAAGTGCAATTAATAAAGAGGGTTTCTTTTTGTTGTTATTATTAATTTTCAAAGTTTCAATTGACCAATTTTTAGATAATTTAGGAGCAGAATATGAAGTTGTAACAGCCATTGGAGGAGGAGGTAAATCATCATGTTCTAAACCTTTCTTACGATATCCAACTTGAATTAAATCATTCATCCAAGAAAATGTTAACTTAGATATAATATTAGGAGGTGAAGAGTCTAAGTTTAATTCCTCATAGTGTTGTAATAATTTAATATTTGGATGGAAACAAGAATATTCCAAGAAATTTATAAAAATTGAATTGATTAAAAGTAAGATTAATAAACCTTTAATTGAAGCAAAATCTGATGAATTTGTGTATGGTATAGGAGCATAATTTGAAATACTTAAAAATTGTTGAATAGAGACAATTGAAATTAGTACTGTATGTAAAGGCCAATAAATTAATAAAGTTGCCAATTGAACAATAGAGTAAGAAGTTTCAATTATATGTAGAGGTAATATAACTAAAGTTAGCACTGTTAAAAATAGTGAATAACCAATAAATTTCAAACTTGAAATATCATCTATAAACGGTACTAAGAAACAATTGATAAACAGAGTAATTTGTAAAAGTAACAACATAAATTTGACACTTTCAGTTGAATTATTTAATAGACCAATTGAGCCAAATTTTTTCTTTCTACTTCCACCATATCCTAGAAATGATTTAAAATCAACTGTTAGCTCTAAGAGTTGGTATAATCCCAAAACGGAGAATAAAATTGAACAAACTCCAAATGAGAATGCAATAAAACAAGGTTTAAAACAGTTTGAATTTGAAACAAGAGGGTATGATAAATCACAACCTAATAAAGAATAAACGGGTAATAAAGTACCATTTTGTTTAATTACAGATTGTAAATCAGATATTTGAAATACATACTCTGTCATCGTAACTAGAGTTGGATTATAAAAGAGGGAAAAGGGAAAAGGGAAAAGGGAAAAGGGAAAAGGGAAAAGGGGAAAAGAACAAACAAATTAAAAACCTTTTTGCTTTAACGATTTATTTTATTAAAAATCAAAAAAAATAAAAAAAAAAGAAATATTAAAACTTGCCGCGGACCGCGGGAATGTTAAATTTTACCTCGCCCTGTATTTACAATTTGATAAGTCGCGACATTATTTATGTTGTATTTGCAATTGCTTGTGTGTGTGTATTAAATAATAGATAAGATAGATAACCAAATAACTGAATTGATAAATAAATTCAACTCAATAAAAGAAGCACCATTTGAATAATTATCATCTAAAAATTCATTCTCATCATTCTCAATAAATATATTACCATTCCTATACTGAAACTCTTCAGATTTAACCAATTGATCATTATTCAACCCATTATCCATCAAATTCAAAATCAAATTAGTTCTTCTCTTTATATTATCGTTATACCAATCAATATTATATTTTAAAGATTCTAATTTACAATCATCACTTTTCAAAAGACAGTGTAAATCATCTTTATTGATTGAATTTAAACCTTTATTTGATTCTATAATTGATTCAACCCATTTTTCTTCCAATTGATCAGAATTTTGTATATCTAGTAAAAAATCATTGAAATCTTCTAAATCTGAATCTTCCTCTTCTTCCCCTTCTTCCCCTTCTTCCCCTTCTTTCTCTTCTTCCTCCTGTTTAATCTTTAATGATAATCCTTTCATTGCATTAATGAAATTCCCAGGTGAAGCAGTTGCTAAAAAATTTATAAACTTATCTTTACCCATTGATATATATTTATCAATTAAATCTTCAACCTCTTTAACATCAACCTCATAAACAAACTGTCTACCACTATGATCAAACTTTTCATTCTCAGGTGAAGGATGTTTAACTGGTATTTTAATACTGTATGGTTCTTTATATTCCTCTTCTCTATGAAAATATCTAAATAATCTAGAAGCACCTGAAACCTCTCTTGAAACAGTAGAATGAACGAGTACACTAGATATTAATAACCAATATAAGATAGACATGACTTACTCTACTATACTACAGTATACTTATACTACACTATACTTCATAGTATAGTATAACATACTATAAATTTAAACAAATAAAGGGATCAGTCAAACGCCATATAAAATATTACATAATCAAAGAAGAAAAAAGACAAATTGCCACAAGACGAATTGTCAAACTGTTTATATTTGTATATACTATATACTATTGTTTACTGTTTATACTGTTTATATATATATACCGTTTATACTGTTATACTGGTTATACAATGAATGAGATACCAGCTAAACAAGATCCTAAAAAATTAATTAGAGCATCATATGAATGTATCAAAAAAATAATAGAAATTGACACTATATCAAATATAACTGACTTAAATTTATTAGAAAATTTAAACAACTCATCAATACTAAAATATAAAGAATTAGAAATTTATTTAGATAAATTGAAAAATGATAGTGAATCAATTAAAGAACTGAGTATGTATTAACCCCAATTTTATAATTATACAATATATTACTAACAATTAATAGATTACCAATTAATTAATAAAAATAATGATTTAATTGAAATTGAAAAAAGATTTAAAACTTTAAATAAATTGTGTAATCAATTAGATGAATGGTCATCTGAATTAGAAGTTAAAACAAGAAGAAGATCAAATAAGTAAAAATTAAGTTTTTTTGTTGAACAAATTTATTTAACCCTCACTCACTCCTTATCAAAGTGGAGAATTCAATACAAAACATGTGATTTACAATTAAATTAAAACATTTTATGATATTTATTAGCATATGATTATTTATATGATTATTTATATGATCGTTGTCACATGCCGTATAATTTATAATTTGCCAATGGCATTTACAAATTGCATTTACAAATTGGCATATGATTTTTAATTTATAATTACATAATACACGTATGGTCTATTGGGGTCTATTGGGGTCTTTTGGGTCTATCGACGCATTTCAAATTTACTCAACAAATATTATATAATTTATTATATAATACATTCATTCATATGAGCATGTGAAGATGTTGTGTGTGTCTTTTGTACAATTTTTTTTTTTGAATAATATATATTAGTTTGTTTCCCTCTTTTTTTTTGTAGTTTGTATGTGTGTGTGTGTATATACATATATGGTAGAGTATAGTAATATGACTTTATCTAATGATGATGAATTACAGTTACTGATGGCTGCACAAGCTTTAGGTCAATTAAAACAGTCTGGTGGGAGTGGTAGTAGTAGTAGTAGTAGCGGTAGCGGTACCGCTACCACTACCACTACCAGTACTACAGATGATACAGACGATGATAATAAATCAACTATATTGGATAAAGTTACTTCACATCCATTGATTTCACATTCAATCAACTATATGTTGGAAAAGACAATTAATACATCTAGTCATTATATTTTACAAGATAGTTCAACTACTGATTCAGAAATTGTTGAACAAGAACAAGAAAAGGATGAACCTTTAAAAACATTGGATATAGTAAAAAGGAAAAGATTTAATAATCAAGATAAAGAAATTACATTCAAGAGACCAAGATTAAATTCAAGTAATTCTTCAACTTCTTTATCTTCAATTCCTTCTCCATTAAGTCAACAATTACCTTCATTAAAATCAATAATACCTAATAATTTACCACCTATAACGGTACAACAACAACAAAGATTTACTAAAATTAATCCAAATTTAAGACAACAAGTTACAATTTCATCTGCAGTTTCTGCTCAAAGATCATTACAAGATTTAAAAGAATTAAGTTATTTAAATTTAAATATTGAAAGTAGGAAAAGGTTAACAATGTTGATTAATTTTTTAAAAATTGGTAATCGTCAATTAAGTGAACGTATTGAAAATTTAATTGAAGTTGTTGAAAAGGAAAAGGATAAATCATTAAATACTGCGACTCCTTTATCAAAGGAAGATAATAATAAATTATTATCAAATTCAAATTCTTCTTTATCTTCTTTAACAGCTGTTAATTCAACAAGTTCTGAAAGTCCAAATGAAAATAATTCAATTGAAGGTTATGAAATTCCAATTCAACAATTGAAAAATGAAATTGTTGGTACTGTTAAAAAAATTGTTAATGTTGTTTCAAAAGTTTCTGCTAATTCTTTACCTGAACCTGCAAGATCCAATGTTCGTGAAATTTTATTAAAATTACCAACTAATTGGGCAATGTTAATTGAACAACAAATAAATGAAGATTCAAATACTAAAAATGATTCTAATTTAGCTTCTTCAGATTCTGAATCAGATTCTGATTATGAATCTGATGATGATGATGAATTTAATAATTCAGATACCGCTTCAATTAATACTCAATATGAAGATTCATTGGAATATCAATCCAAAAAAATTGATGAACAACAACAGCCGCAATCTAGAAAGAAAAGGTCAATTGCACATCAACTTTTAACAAATCTATTCAAGTATAAAAATCAACCTAAACAAGATGGTAGACAACCTAAAAATCAAAGTTTACGCCGTTTATCAAACTCTTCTTCATCTTTATCAAGTAATGGTGATTTAGGTTATGCGAGATTGTGGTTCAAAAAAACTATTAGAAATCAAATTCTTAATGATCCAAATGGTAAAGTGTTGATTTTAGCTCAAGAATCATTAGATATGATTAATAAAGTTATTAAATTTTGTAATGAAAATCTTAATAAAGCTGAAGATTGGAATTCTAAATTACAAAATGAAACTCATCTGAATTTATTAAATAAATTACAAGGTTTAGATTATGTTGCTGTAGGTAATGAATCTAAGGAAGATGGTGATGAGTCTACAAAAAAGGAATAAGTGGTTTTTTTTATCCAATTTTCTTAAATTTTTTTAAATTTTTATTTATTCATGCATTAGGTCGGTTTTGGTTTTTTTTTTCATTTATGTTTTTTCATCTTTTATTATGAAAAGGTCGGTTTCATTATTCATATTTATTCTATTTACTTACGTGTACCATTTTTTTTTTCAATTTTACTTTATGTACTTCTTTCTGGTTGGGTTCTATACTTTTATTTTTTTTCTTAATTTTTTTTTTTATTTTTTTTTTATTTATTTAATATATTTCTATGTATCATCAACATAAATAATTTATATATACAAGTAAATTTCAAATTGAATACACTAACGTAATTCAACATTGAATGTTTTCTTTAAAATATCTCTTGAATGATCATGTAAGACATTAATTTCTTCATTTGTTAATGATCTATCCATTGATTGATAGTTAACTCTATAACATTGAGATTTTTTACCGGTTTTTGGATGAACAAATTCATCGATTAATTTAACACTTTCAACCAAGTCACCAGCTGTTTCTCTCACGATTTCCATTAAATCATTCTCGTGTAATTTTAAATCATTCCCACCATTTGGTAACCAGAATGAAATATCTCTAACTGTACCTGGATATTTAGAATAAGGTTTAAAGATTGTAATTTTACCCTTTTCAAATTGATTTTTAAATCTTTCGTCTAAAGTCCAGAATAATCTGATATCAGGTATACCGAATAACAACATTGCAATTCTATCTAAACCAATACCAAACGCCCATCCAATTGTATCTTTAATACCAGAATTGGTTAAAACTTGTTCTCTAACAACACCACATCCACAACATTCTAACCATTCACCTTTCCACCAAACTTCAATTTCCCATGATGGAGCAGTCCATGGGAAGTATGCTTCAACCCATCTAACTTTCAATGGTTCATTTAAGTATTCTTCAGTTGATCCACTCAGTTTAGCCTCTCTTTTAGCTTCATTGAAAACAACATTAACTAATAATTCTAAAGTTCTCTTTAAATGTTGACCAACTAATTCTGTTTCTTCATCTGTCATGTAATCTTGTTTTGGATTTTCAATTTTATTATAAGATGGATTTGTATCTTCTACAATTATATCAACTTTTGGTATACTGTCGATATCTTTTTGAATTTGTTCCAAGATGTTCCCAGATGAATTTCTATTCCATATTCTAGCACCTTCCATCTGATGGAAAGCTGGATAATGTGTTCTATCAATTTCATCTCTACGATAAACATCTCCCGATATGAAGTAACCTGATGTTGGACAGTTAGTGAAACATTCATGCTCATGTGCCGATGTATGTGTTCTAAGTAATGTATCTTCATTTAAATAATATGTATCAGACTTAGATCTACCTGGATGATCTTTTGGGAATCCAAGAACATCAAAATTTTCATAGACTGAAACAATAGGTTTAAAATCAGAGTAAAAAGTATAACCCATATTGGTAAATCTATCCTCGATCAAATCTCTTAAAATCCCAATTGGATGGTTTGGATCCTTATGTAAATTACGACCAACAAGTTCTGCAATCTTTGGTGTAGTATTGGTCCATGAATCTCTTTGGAAAGTTTCACCGTTAACTGTTATATATGTCTCTTGATAACATTTTGAATTTGTTGAAAATAATTTTTTACAAGTATTATTGACAAATGACTTTAAAAAAGTCGTCGAACTTGTAACGTTTCTAGTACTAATCATCGTTGATGGTCCCAATCAATAACTGTTAAATGGTAAAACATTATTTTCACTAACAAAAGTCCCTCCTTTTAAAATCGGACAATTTTTATTTTCTTTTGGAAAATTAACGAAATTTAAATCCCTTAGCCACATTTATCATAAGCCACATTTTGTGGCAAATATTTTGTTATGTAAGAAATTACGTAATTTTCGATTTTTTTCGTTTTTTTTTTCATTTTTTTTTTTGAAGGAGAAAAAAAACGTTCAAAGAGACGGAGAGAAAAATTAATTGAAAATTATCTAAAACAGTACTATTCTCTTATACAATAAAATAATAGTTCTTTCTGAGATCAAAGATATATATAGTACTACACAATGTTTAGATCACTCACCAGTATAAGTCTAACGAAACAATCAACGACAAGTTTGTTACTACCAGCAAGTATTGGTGGTCTTAAATTTTCCATTGGTAAAAGATTTGGTCATGAACTTGCACCAAGATACAAAGAACAAAAGAAGAAGCAAAAGGGTAGAGTTACAGTTAGAACAGGAGGATCCGATAAAGGTACTACATTAAAATTTGGTGAATATGGGGCAAGATTGAAAACTGAAGGTTTAAGAATTTCAGCAGGTCAATTAAAAGCTGCAGATTCAGTCTTGGTTAGATTAGTTAAAAAGGAAAGTGGTAAATATTGGAAGAGATTATGTACAAACATTGCCATTTGTATTAAAGGTAATGCTACTCGTATGGGTAAAGGTAAAGGTGCATTTGACCATTGGGCTGCTAGAGTTCCAACTGGTAAAGTTGTTTTTGAAGTTTCAGGTATGCATGAACAAAGTGCCAAAGATGCTTTAAGAAGAACTTGTGAAAAATTACCTGGTGTTTGGGAATTTATCCATAAATCATCTCCACCAAGATTAGGTTTAAAAGTTGTTAAAGATACACCAGTTCCAGTTAATCAACTTGAAGAATTAAAGAAAAACCCAACTAAAAAATTCGCAAATTACTTAAAATCAAAGAGTCCTGAATACAAGAATTTTACTGGACGTTAATATATTCAAAGATTTGATTTATTAATTATATATATATATATATAATATTTCTCTGTACATAAAAAAAAGAAGAAGAAAAAAAACATTCAAAACGTATATTTTGTAGTTGTTCTAAGATAAATCTTTTTCTAGGATAACCATAACTTTTGTGATGAAACCTTCTAAATGGAATATATCTTTACTACCTTGACTTAATCTTTCGTCAAATGTTGAACTTGCATCAACAATGCTTAATTTAACAGTATCTTTATCTCTAAAACTATTTTTATTTATTAGATTCCACAATTCAAAAGTTAATAATTTTAAAATCAATTTAGCTGGAATTGAATGTGCTAATAGTTCATACAAGACTGATCTAACCTGTTGTAATCTTGAAACATTTCTTTCCTTACATATACCAGCGGCCATTTCTCTAATAACAACTTGCCAATCAGGTATTATCATTGGAGTTGAACCATTAATAATTTCATTATTCATATATAATGCCTCTAGCATCATTATACCCATTCTTAAATTTCTATCTGAAGCTATACAGACATTGTTGAAAACGGCTAATCTATCACTTGAATCAATCGATGGGAAAATCTTTGAAGCTTGTTGTTCTTTTAAAAGTATCTTATTGAAAACAACTGATGATTCACTAATTGTAGGTGCAGGGATTCTAATTGATAAAGTTCTTGATTTAATTGGATCTATGATATTTGATGTTGAATTACATATTAAAACTAGTCTAATATTAGCAGAATATTTTTCCATTGTTCTTCTCAGAGCTGCCTGTGCATCTCTAGTTAATAATTCTGCCTCATTTATAATGACAACTTTAAAATGTTTTTTATTCTTACTGGATTCAACTTTTGTTGTATTTGATAATATACTTGAAAAATCGATACTATCCACTTGTGCAACTTCTTTTAATAAATCTTGAATAACAACTCTATCGTTATTACCCATATCACTTGGAGTAATCTCCAAGTGATGTGGAGAAGAAATAACATTAAATTCAAGTTTACGATTGGTTGAAGTAGTGAAAGTCTTGACATCAACTTTCAACTTTTCAGATGCTGATCCATACAGTTCATGTAGTGTAGCTATAACTCTAGTCTTTTTACCAGCACCTGGTGGTCCATATACTAATAAATGTGGGAAATCTCCAGATGAAGCTAATGCTTGTAATCTATCTGAAATCTCATCATGGAAATCTAATTGTTTAAGTGTTCTTGGTCTAAATTTATCCGCCCAAAGTGACATCTTCCTAATATATCCTCTATTTAAACCTCCTCTTTTCCTTTTTTCTTCTTTTCTTCCCCTTTAATCGGTTTTATTTCAAAATGTTTTATTTATTTCATCCAACGCGTTAATTTTTGTAAAATTTAAAAAAACGAAAATTTTCAAAAAAAAAAAAAATTCGTGTAGTTTTGTGGCTGATGTATTTTGTGGCTGAGAATGTGGGAAAATTTTACAAAAAAAAATTTGATAAAATGATAAAATGATTGATTTATCATTAATTTATGATTGATTGATTGATTGATTGATTGATTGATTGATTAGAGTGTATAGGGATAGGATGAGTGGTGATCAAGTTAAAAAGATTGATTTACAGTCATGTGTAATCTGTCATATAAATCAATCCAAGTATAACTGTCCTCAATGTTTTAAAACTACATGTTCATTGAATTGTTTCAATAGACATAAGCAACAATTGAGTTGTTCGGGTAAAAGTGATATATCTATGAATAAAGTTTCATATCTGAAAAAGTCTGATATAACAGAGGTTAATGTTCAAAGGGATTATAATTTACTTAATAAATTAGGTAGATCAGTTGAATTAGGTATACGAGATATAAAGACAAATAAGATTATATCTAATAAGAGATCAAATCGTGATAGAAATAACAATAGTAATAACAAGAGAAGACACTTTGATGATGAGACAAATATATTGACAAAGAGGGGTGTGAAGATTAAACAGTTACCTATTGGAATGTCAAAGTCGAATCAAAATAAATCTGCATTTGATCCTAAAAGGGGTAAATTTATGTGGACTTTGGAATGGTTATTGGTTGATTCAAAAATGAATACAATGAATCAATTTATAAGTTTTAAGAATGCAGAAGATTTAAAGATTGAAGATTTAGTTCCATTTAGAAGATTTTCAAAATTTTTACAGGATGAAAAATTGATTGATTTAGATATTATAAGGCATACTGTTGAATCTGAAATTCAATTGAAATTATTAGAGTCTGAACCAAAACAGCAAGAAATTGTTGTAAATGATTCAATCGTGGGAGAAGAAGAAACTATACAGCCTGAAGTTATTGTGGAATCTTCAGAACCATTGAAAAAAGTACAAGAACAACAGCGGTTAAAAGATCCAAAATTAATAGCTCAACAACAGGCACAGGCTGAGATATCAAAAGAAACTTTGAATAGAGTTAAATTGAGACTATGTTATTATATAGTACCAAAGAATGAACGTCGTGATTTATTGATTAAAGTGCCAGCAGATTTAAAGTTGAGTTCAATTATTAAAGATAGAACTTTTATTGAATTTCCAACTATATTTGTCTCGCTACTGACAGAATTTGATGGGAAAGAAGTCATTGAATTTGATCACGAAGATGATGAATCTTCGTCTGATGATTCAAGTTCTGACTCTGATTCAAGTTCTGAATCTGAGTCAAGTTCTGATAGTGATGATGGACCGCCTGAAGAAGATTCTGCTAAAATTGAAATACAAGAAGATGTTCCAGTAAAGACTGAAATTGCTGATCATATTGTCGATCAAGAACAACTAGTAAAGACTGAGATTGTTGATCAGATTCATATTGCAGATCAAAGACAAGAACATACCATATCAATTAGAGATCAGCCTCAGCAAGGAGAGGTGTTGGATGAAAGTGCTCTTCAACCATCTTGTTAAATACTTACAAAACTACTCATCTGATCATTTTATGCGCTAGTAAGATAGTAGGAATCAAAAAAAAAATAAAGATCGAATTATACAAACTGTAAACTATATATACATATATAAAGTAATAGAATAATTAATTTTAATCGGTGTCAAGAGATTATTTTTGAGAATCAAGTTGATAATCATTTTTAATTTCATTTAAATCATCTATTAAACCTTGAGAAATTTTCTTTAATTCAGAAGATTCATCATTTAATAAATCTGTTAATCCACCCATAAGACCATCATAAAAAATTTCGATTAAAATATTACGTCTATTGGATAAATCTTCAGACGATAATCCATCAACGTTAATTAAAGGTTGGAAAGATTCTTTTCCTAATCCACCACTTGCATTCAATTTCTTTCTAGTAGCAGCAGTAGCTGCCTGTGTAGATAATTGAGATTGTGAATGATTGGGTATTTCAAAAGCATTGAATAGTTTTAAACTTCCAAATGGATTGGTTTTAGTTTGAACTAAATAAGCTTTAGTTAAAGCGTGGATTTGAATAGTATTTTGTTCTAATAAAACATGAGTGTTGTTATCGATATTTGATTGATTTAAAGCAGCTAATTTTGATAATTCTTGTCTTTTCTCATATAAACAGCCTAATTCAATAAATTTAGCAAGTAATTTTATTTGAACTAATTTTCTTTCTCTTTGCTTCTTTGCACTTTTTTCACTTGATAATGCAGCATTACCTGTAGTAACTGAAAAACTAACAGATTTTGAACCTAATTTAGCATCATCAACGGTCCAATTTAATAGTTGCATAAAATTTCTTAAAATTTTAGCCCAATTTTCTCGTATCACAGAGTTACTTAAATCTATTGAAGGACCAGTAACTAAAACATCTAAAAATCTGATACTATCATTTCTAATTGCTTGAGATATATGTGTCATTGAAGATAAAATGAATAAAACTAAAGTCTTTGAATGAAGCATTAAAATTGCAGGTTGTCTTGTTGAAATCTCTTTTAATAACTGTATAGCAGAATCTCTAACTTTTTGAGATTGATCCAAAATTAATGGTTTCAACTTTGATAATAATTCATCGTATGGGAAATTTGAAGATGCTGATAGTTGTGAAATTTGACTTGTTAATTGAACTATAGTTTCTTTACGTGATGAGGAAGAATGATGCTTTAATAAAGATAACTGTTTCTTGAATTCATCATCTGTTGTTAAATTTAATGTAATTTGTTGCTTCAAATGAATAGATTTAGATTTAAATGCAGTACTTGTATGATTTGCAGCAGTTGTAGATTTACCAACCTTTAACTTTTGTTTAACAAAATCCTTCTTCTTTTCTAGTCTCTTCTTTCTGGAACCCATTTTGTACTTATCTATCTGATACTGTATTACTTATGATAAAAAATGTTTAGTATTTTTTAAAACAAAAGAAAATTTAAATTAAAAAATTAAAATTAAAAAAATAAAAATTAAAATTTTTTGAAAAATAAAATTTTTTTTAAAAAAAGAAAAATTTGTGCGTAAAGTGACGTTTTGATATTTTTGATTTTTATTTTGATTTTTATTTGATCTGTTTGTGTTGATTTATTGTGTTGATGATCAGGTATAGTTTGGTTTAGTTCAGTTGATTATGAATGAGTTTAACCGTCTTTCATTGGAAGATTCAAAGGATGAAGGTACTGAAGAGGTACTACAAGGGATCTTATCTGGATTAAGTCTATCTAATCATATACAGCAGCAATATATACACCAACAGTACAATGAAGATGTTTCAATGCAAGATGTTTCAATGCAAGATGTGTCAGCTGATATGTCTCATAATCTTAGCTTCAATCAAGACGATGAACCTATGATTGATATTGAACCTGACTTAGATGACGATAATAGTTGCTGTACTGGGGAATCTAAAGAGAATGTCAAGTCACATCTAGTTGAAAAAGTGAGTGATTTATTACATCCTACTTCATTGGGTGTAAAATTAGCTACTGCACCACTTAAACGTACGAGCGATGATGGTGATGATAAAGATAATGAGTGTGTTATTAACAGTACAATGAGCGAAAATAGTATTGATGAATTCCCAACTTTACATCAAAGGAAAATTAATAGTGACAGTGATATTGACTATGAGATCGATCTTACTGGGATGGGTAAACCGGTTACTCAACGCAAGTCAGAACCACAGTCTTTACCATTCCCAGTTATTATTCACCACCATCACTACTATGGTAATAACAGTGGAATGGATATAATTAAAAGTCAAAACTTGCCACAACCATGGAATCCACAATCGTCGCCAAATTTAAAGACACCATACTTAGTTTCATCCTATTTACAAATCTTATTGAATGTATTGGCTACTCTATATTCATTGAATGTTATTTATAATATCATAGAGACAATTAGATACGATGTAAGAATCAAATTAAACAACCATATAATGACATCTAAGATTCAATCTGAACTATGTAAGCGTGAATATATTACAAATAACTGTGATCCAAATACTATTGTTCCTGCCATGGTTGAAAAATGTTTAAATTGGGAAATTTGTATGAAACAGAATCCAAATTCAAGTATATCATATACTAAATTAAGCGCAGAAATATTGGGTTCACTGGTAAATTCTCTTATAGAACCACTAAGTATTAAAAGTTTTATATTTTTAGTTGGTTTCTTTGGGATTTGTTATTTTTTCAACTTTGGTTTTGGATTTATAAGAGCTAAAAGTTACTATGGGGTAAAATTGGATAAAAAACCCATTGGAAATGGGGAAGAAGAATGCAGCAATGATAATAGATATGAGCTGGTTAGATTCAATAATAGATAGAATGTATACCATAATTTCTTTAGAATTCAAAATGTGTGGTATGAAGATTATAACGATATCAACAATAAACCTGGTGTTAAAGTATCAACGAATGATGATTATATGATTTTCAATAAACAGTTGATTATCTTGTTGACTTTGGTAATATTAGGCTCTTTGCTCTTTGAGAGATGCCTGTGTTGATCCTATAATAAAAGAAAATTAAATATATGAATGAAGTTATCAAAGCGCCGTTAATTTCATTAAAGTTGCTCACGCTAAGTATACATCAGGTAAAGGATCTGGTGGAAATTAACTCAAATGTTTACAGTTAAATTCGCAAAATCTATAAATATGTAAATAACAAATAATAATAATAAACAACGTAGATTATATAATAATTTAAGGATAGATCAAACTAACTAAGTAGATCTAGATCTTTTAAAGTCATCTATGTAGGTAAAATCCAGCCATCTCAAAGTAGGAGTCAGTTGTCTTACCCATTCTAAGAAAATTTGGGCGTTAAATTATACGCGATAGTTCACGGGAGCTTTGGACGGGGTCCCCGCCTGGGGATTCGCAGGTGCGCTCACTGCGGAGTTCCCCGTGGGGGCATGCTTTGGTTATCCCTATCCCTTATTTGCAAGTAGCGTCTTATAGTGTACCATGATTGGATTGGGGAACTTGTAAACAATAACAATACACCATCTTCGATCTGGTTTCTAGCGCTTAATACCAATAAGTAGTAACCTTCTTTGTTTTGTTACCTTTTCCCACTTTCTAACATATTTTTAAAATGATTTATCCCTATTTTTTATCTTTTTCTTTTAATTTTATCCTCTTTTTAGACTATAATATACCACCAAAAAATCATTTCAAATCGTTATTGACTATAAAAACTATTTACCGTCAGAAACGCTTTGTATCAGCTTATTAATATTAGTGAGCTTTTTAATCAACAACAACAACAACTTTTCAATTATCCAGTATGCTTTCCTTCTTGAAATTCAAGACCAGTTCATCAAAGGCTGAACAATTAAGAGCCGAAAGAATGGAGGAAAAGGAGTTGAGAAGAAAAGAATTCGAAGAGTTCAATGCTGCTATGGATCAGGGAAGAGAAGAATTATTTGTTTTCACCCCTCAACCATGTTACATTCCTCCACCTACTCCAAAAAAGGTCTTCTACAAATTTGAGAGACCAGTTCAACACCGTTTCGATTTAAGCAAGCCATGGAATGTTTCTCCTGAATTTCGTGCTAAAATGGCAATGCCAGGCATGGAAAGACTTGCATTATACAAAAAGGAAGCGGAAGAAAGGGAAGAAAAGGCAAGAGAAGAAGAAAGAATTAGACTAGTCGAAGAAGAAGAAAAGAGACAAGTCGAAGAAACAAAGAAGCAAATCGAAGAAGAAAAGAGAAGAATTGAAAAAGAAAAGCAGAGACAAATTGACATGATGCCAAAACCTCTATCACCTCTTGAGGCATTTTATGCTTCCATGTCAAAGCCACCTACCAAAAGAATTAGACCTTTATCAAAAGAAGAAATCAAGATGGAAGTCTCTGAACCTCAATCTGCTCTTTCTGCATTCTATGCTACCATTACAAGAGCATCTAAAGAAAAAACTAGTGCTCAATCAAATGAAGAATCAAATGAAGAATCAACTGAGGAATCAAAAGAAGAATCAACTGAGGAATCAAAAGAAGAATCAAATGAGGAATCAAAAGAAGAATCAAAGGGAGAATCAAAACCAATCTTCACAATAGCTCAGTGTGAGCCTATCAAAAAGTTACTTTCAATTTCACTTCCAAAAATTAAATTCAATACCAAATCAGAGGAAACATCAACTGGCTCAATACCATCATTATTTACTCCATTTTCAGCAGCTGTATTTGCATCAACTTTTTCTTTTGCTCCAAAACAAGTTCCAGAAGAGATTATCAAACCTGGAGAACCTTATTTTTGGTACAAGTTAAGAAGACCAGAAGATTATGCAGCTCATAATGAAAATGGAATGTATGTCATGGTTAAGTGTCCATACAGATTGGAAGGTGATGAAGAAGATAAACTTGAAACCATTCAAATGTGCATTGATAAAGCTAAAAAAGATTGCAACATTAGTTATGAATTTCCTGATTGGATGTCACCAGAGTTGGAAGCCTATAGAGTCTTAGCTGAAGTCAACCAGAGAGCAAAAGATGACATTATGCCTCTAGTTATAACATTTGCGGATGGAACTACTATGCCAGCTGAAAGAACTTCAGATGATGAAAATGATGATCATAAGAGTACAGTTATCAAGGCTATTAAGGCCAAGCCAATTGAGAATGATGTTATCATGAATCCTTTACATGACTGGAATCCTGATTCTGAAGATACCGCCATTGAAGATATTGAATCAATCACTGAAGATATTGAAGACTCCATCATTGAATCTTATACCAAACCAATTGAAGATGAGATCATTATGAATCCTTTACATGACTGCGATTCTGATTCTGAAGATACCGCCATTGAAGATATTGAATCAATCACTGAAGATATTGAAGACTCCATCATTGAATCTTATGCCAAACCAATTGAAGATGAGATCATTATGAATCCTTTACATGACTGCGTTTCTGATTCTGAAGATACCGCCATTGAAGATATTGAATCAATCACTGAAGATATTGAAGACTCCATCATTGAATCTTATACCAAACCAATTAAAGATATCGAATCAATCATTAAAGATATTGATGACACCATCATTGAATATTATACCAAACCAATTAAAGATATCGAATCAATCATTAAAGATATTGATGACACCATCATTGAATATTATACCAAACCAATTGAAGATATTATCATC
Organism: Ogataea piceae; assembly: GCA_030567815.1. Classification (NCBI taxonomy): domain Eukaryota; kingdom Fungi; phylum Ascomycota; class Pichiomycetes; order Pichiales; family Pichiaceae; genus Ogataea; species Ogataea piceae. Next base: position 1,333 of record JAJLSX010000029.1, on the reverse strand, counting down.
GCTGAGGATGATCAAGTTACAGCTCCACTATTCTCATATCAAGCTACAGATCCACTATTCACATATCAAGCTACAGCTCCACTATTCTCATATCAAGCTACAGATCCACTATTCACATATCAAGTTGAAGCTACTCCAATTATTGAGGAATTTTCAGAAGATGGATATGCTGATGATGATCAAGATGATACTACCAGTGAAGACGACAAAATTAGCTTCACTGATTGTGTTCACAATAGCATGTTTTTTAAGGAGGATCAAATTTTTAATGAGAATCAAATTATTGACGATTATGAATATTTTGAGAATTCAGCATCAACTTGGGATTCAGATAGAGCTTCAGTTTTACCATTGGCTCCTTATTCAGAAACTGGTTCATATACTTATTCAGAGAGTTGGGAACGTTCATTCCATGAGACAACTAGATATAATGTATTGGTGAATAGAGATAGCGTTCAAACAACAATTGATGCTTCAACAGTTGAGAATACCAACAGTGATATTTCAAAGTCATTTAGATCACGCTTCAAACAAAAGTTCCATAGAAAGAAAGACAAGAAGAAGCAATCAAAGTTCAAGAGGTTAGTTTCAAAATTCTCATCTTCAGATCCAAAAGCTTCAGAAACTGATTCTACCACTACAATTTCCAAAGGTAGAAAAAGGGATAAGGTATCTCACTTATTCAGGAAGCTTTCTGGACATTCCAGAAAGGGCTCTAGTCAATATTAAACTTGAGCCCTTTCATTCATTGCTAATCAAGTAGGGGTTTTTTGCTGTTATTTTTTATTATTTTATTATTTTATTTTTTTCATTAATCATTTTATTTGTGTTTTTCGAGTGCATTTCAATTTTGGATAGATTTTAATCGGTAAGGTTTTTTAGGGTGGTTGGTTGGGAATAAAGAGACGTATTTTTTTTTTTCATTATTATTTGTGTTGTCTCTTATTGCTTACTAGGTCGATAGAGATGAAGCTAGAGGATAATCATCAAACAACTAGATTATCCATTGTCACTTTCAATTAAGTTTTCCATATCAATCAATCTTGGAAAACGTGACAAGCTGTTTAGTTCAAGACAACAACGATATTCATAACCACTATTATCAACTTTTTCAATTTCATTTATTTTTTTTTCAACTACCCACTTCAAGTTGTTGTTTGAACTAGACCTAATGAGAGCTTCGGTGTTTGGTTTGGTTTTTTAATTCAATTTGATACAGATTTTCGTTTCATTAGGGATTGAAACAGTACTAACGTAGGTATGATACTTCATGGAGATTAATTATATGGTAAAGAGGATTTGTTGAGGAGAAATCAAAGCTTTGGAGATGGTA
>JAJLSX010000028.1:121566-156307 GCA_030567815.1 Ogataea piceae | reverse complement strand
TTTTTTTTTTTTTTGGTTAGATTTTTTTAGTAGGTTTATTACTTTCCTTGACTTTTTGATCCGATATATATAATTCACCATGATTCAAGAAGATACTACAACTATTGCTAGCATTGAAATTGAAGAGAGTACGCCATCTGAGAGTCTTTCTACTTCTCCTAGTATACCTCCGGCAACACATTCACATAAGAAAAATGGTAAGCATAACAATAAATCAAATGATCCACCACTGAAGTGGAGTGAACAGCCAAGAAGAAATTTAGAGTCTACATTAAAGCCTAATGAGATTCCAAATATAAGGGATTCAGAATCAGCTCTTGGTCCTGAGTGGTGTGGAATTTTCGAGACAGATGTCGAATTTAAGTTACACCATTTCATAACAGCAATGTCAAATTTAATTAAAAATCCAAATATCAATTCAACTGTTATATTAAGAGCAGATATTTTAAAAGAGTTTAAATATATTTACAGTGAAAATTCAGATGAACCATCAGTTGAAGAGTTTGTGAATGAAAATGCACATGAGTTATCACTTAGTAATGATAGTTATACAAGTAACAAAGATTCCTCAAATAAGGATGAAATTGTTTTGACTAGAAATATAGATGATTTAGAGATTAAATCTGTACCATTAAGCTCTAAATTTAAACCAACTTTAGAAGTTGTTAGAAGAATTATTCCTAGAAATCCGTCTAAAGATTATATCATCAATCAAACTTGTTTAATTTTAAATAATAGTAAAGATAACTCAACTTTGATTGTTTATACTCCACATGTTACAAATGCAGATGATGTTCCATTTTATTTACCTGAAGTTCAATCGATTGGTTTATTGTACCAAAATAATAAACTATCTATTCATTACTTACCATTTGCAAATCAAACAGTCCCACATTTCCAACAGTTGGCACCAACTGAAAGACCAATTAGAATAGCTTATAGACTTTTAACAACTGCTAGAAAACATTCTAATGGTGTTATGAATGGTTATCAAAAAAGAGTTAATCATGACTTAGTGGTTTCAAAAGTTGCATTCCAAGATAGATACATTACATTAAAACAAAAATATGCTAAAGGATTAGTTGATTCATGGTGTGAATCAACAGATCCAAGAAAACACGTTTTCGAAGATATCGCAATCGCTGCATTTTTAATTGAATTTTGGAATAATATTTATAAATCTAAAGATTCCTTTGAATTTAGAGATTTAGGTTGTGGTAATGGATTATTAGTTTATATTTTAATAATGGAAGGTTATAAAGGTGTAGGCATCGATGCTCGTTCTAGAAAATCTTGGTTAACCTATCCAGCTGATGTGCAATCAAGATTAAAAGAACAAGTTATTATTCCTTCTGTCTTATTAAGACCACATCCTGCTATACGATCAAAATCCCCTTATCTACTAGATAATGGCTTGGTTTTCAAAGTTCCTGTTAAACCTAAACCACAACATCAAGGAAATACAAAGTATGTGGCTCCTGCACCACAAACTACTACACAGACTGCCTCTGAACCAACGACATCAACAATAACAACAACATCAGTTTCAAACACGGTTACAACAGCTAGTGCTGATTCTACAGAACCACCAGTTGCTCAAAATTCAAATTCATCTCATCACGTTCAAATGGTTGAATGTTACACATCAGCAGATTTACTAAGTTCTTCACAGGTTAATACCGCCGAATTCCCTAAGGAAACATTCATCATTGGTAACCATTCAGATGAATTAACCTGTTGGATTCCATTACTTGGTTACCCATTCATTGTCATTCCATGTTGTTCTCATAATTTGAATGGTGATAAAGTTAGATATTCAGCTAATCATCAAAAGCAAGCTGCTAGTAAAATCACCTCATATTCTTCTAGTTCTAAATATGCATCCTTAGTTGACCATGTTGAAGATATAGCTACCTTATTCGGTTGGAAAGTTGAGAGAGAAATGTTAAGAATTCCTTCAACAAGAAATGCTGCTGTTATAGGTTACCAATCAGCTGATTATACGGGTAAATCAATATACGAGATTCTTGCCATGGAAGGTGGGGCTGATAGATGGGTTGAAAACACAATGGCTTTAATGAAAAAGGCTCCTAGGGATCATTGAAACCAAAACCAAAAAATCTTTTACTAGTTATACCTTCGCAAATATATTATTCGAAAAAAGTAATTATTAAAAATGACATTAAATAATAATAGTACATATATTTATATCTATATATTTTGAAATAAAGAGACGACGAATGTAAGATAGAAAGTGAAAACTAACCTTAAAAACTCTAGTTTGACTTACTCAAGTAAGTTTATTATTTCTTACCTTGCTTTCTCTTACGCTTGATACCAATAATTCTCTTGACATCATCACTGACATTTGGCTTCCCGTTATTTGAGTGTGCATTGTTTGGTCTTTCGTTATCTTTTCCACTTTTGTTTGGAGCTGGTCTTTCCTTTCTAGGACCCTTGTTCATATTACCCTTCTTCTTTCCTCTCTTAATATCTGACTTCTTCTTTTCAGATAAGTTAGACTTTTCACCGTCGTTATTCTTTTGTCTCTTTCTATCATCTTTATTATCATCAGTAGATTCACCTTTAGCTTCTTTGTTAGCTCTCTTTCTCTTATTCTTTAAGTCTTGGTTTCTACTCAAAATAAGTTGTTCATTTCTACGTTGGATAACCTTGGCATTTTCAATGGCAAATTCAACAATCAATCTTCTCTTATGTAACATACCTTCAGCTTCGGCAACCTTACGTTGGTCATCAGTTAAACCTTCTAAAATTTCAGAAATTGTAACTTCATGAGCATTCATCCATCTTAATGCCATTAATGCAGATCTATGATCTTTAAATTCTAAGAAACCATAACCTCTAGATCTACCGTGTTCACCAGAACCCTTAACTTCGTTAATAACCTTAGCTTGTTTCACAAGACCTGGTTTCTTTTGTTTTGCTCTATCTTCTTCGGTTAGACCTAACTTCTCAGCGATGAAGTGTTGATGCTTGGTAGATCTGATATTTTCTTCTTTACTTAATGGTTGTCTTAATTCTTCCTTGGCTTCTGTAGCAAATTCAACAACAGCCTTTCTACCTAATGCTTTCAATGCCTTTTCGTTCATTGATCTTGGCAAGTTTCTAATTGCCAATCTGGTATATGATAAATGTAAAGTTGGGTTTTTATTTAATTGTTGAACTCTCAAGTTGTATGACTTTTCTCTAAGTTCTAAATCAGTCTTTGTAATCAAACTTGCTAACTTAGAATCAGTTGTAATTCTACCTTCATTTAACAAGAATAAATGACGTCTATCTCTTTCACTTGGGGCTCTACCTAATAATTCTTTACGAGCATCTGCATTTTTACTAGCTAATCTAGCAGCAGATTCTCTATCGACAGTAGCAGTAACTTGTAAAATACGACCTTCATAGACATATAATGGAGAAACATCATCTGGAATTAACATGGAGTTTGGATTCACTTCTGGTGCATTTAATAAACATTCTTCATAATCTGACGATTTATGGAAAGCAACAAAAGCAGTACCTTTAGCAACTCCTGTTTCTTTATCCATAACTGGTAAAGCATACTTGATAGGACCGAATTTAGAGAAATGTTCTTCAAGAGTCTCTCTGGTAGCATCATATGGGACATTACGAACAAAGATAGAGAAACTTTCTTGTTTGTTTTTCTTCTCGTATTTATCTTCACCACCATTGAAATTCAAGTTTTCAGCTTCTTCGTCATCTTCTTGTTCATTGGATTCTTCTTTGTCATCATCTTCTTCGTTATCATCTTCATCGTCGTTTTCTTCAACTTCTTTATTTTCTTCTTCTTCTTCATTTCCAGATTCTTCTTCTTCTTCTTCTTCTTCCTCTTCATCTTCAGATTCTTCCTTTTTGGTATCAGCAGTTTGTTGCTTATAATCTTCCCATCTGGACTTATCAATTGCAAAATCAACGGCAACTTCTCTATCATGGATCTTTAAACCTGCGCTCTCTTTGATGGCCTTTTCGGCACTTGAATGTTTACTCATTGTAACAAAACCAAAACCACTCATTCTACCACCCTTCTTTCTTGGGATATGGGCTTCTTTGACAGAACCAAACTTATTGAAAATTTTGACCAAGTCATCAGATTCACGAACAGACCATGGTAAGTTTCTAATGATCAACTTAGCACTCTTCTTTAAAGTTTGTTCTTGAGATTTAGTTTCACGAGCTTTTTTAGAATCTTTAGCTGGTCTTTCAACACCATTCTTAGCATCTTTACGTTCTCTTCTCTTTGCAACGTCAACTCTTAATAATCTATCTTTGAATTTGGTAACTTTTGCTTCTTTCAATGCAACAATAGCATCTTCATCCTGCACAAAAGAAACAAAACCAAAACCTCTGGAGTTTTTCTCATTATCATACACAATAACTGCATGTCTAACAGGAGCAAATTGAGCAAAGTAGTCGTTTAACTCATCGTTTGTTGCATCAAATGGAATTGCACGAACAAATAAAGTTCTTCTGTCTAGTGATGGGTCTTCAACTATAGCTGGTGCAGAAGCAACAACTTGTGGTTCATTGTCATCACTCATTATGAAAAATAATCAAATGAATATATTGCTTGGCTTAAACCTTGAGTATTTGAATGTATCAGTGATAATTATATACCGTCTAGATGAACTTTCTCTTATAAAGGTCTGCCTTTACATGTAGATAACTCTTTTTTGATCTAAAACAAAAAAAAAAAAAAAATAAAAAAAAAAATATTTTTTTTTTTTTCAAAAAATTTTCTAGATTATATAATAAATTAGGTAATTACGTATTACACGACTTTTGAAATATATTTCTGTTTTTGTTTTTGTTTACCTTTTTTTTTTCTTTAAAAATGTTTAAGTTAACTAACCAATAATAAATGACTTTTAGTTGTCTGGTAATTAATCAAACATCTTTCTGTTTTTTTTTTATTTATTAAGTTGTCAACAATGAAGAATTCAGGAATTTTGTCTAATTCCTACATACCACCCGTTCCTTCGAGGGTGATAGCGAAAGAACTTCAAAAACTAAGCAAAGAGTCCTTGTTCAATCTAGTAGATCTATGGTTGAAGTTGACTGTGACACAACCGAAACTCTCCAAGGCGGAGAGATCTCAAGGGTATACTAATGCTGATATGATAACTGAGTTCAAAGAGGTACTAGCAGATTTGAAAGCTAGGAATTCTCCCAAGAGAAAATTAATAGATAGATTACTAGTTGATTATTACCCCACGGGATTAAATGCTCTACAATTAGCACAAATAGATATTCAGTTGATGATCGATAAACCATCAAATCACAGTTGGGTCTCATCCACAGCAAAAATATTGAATAATTTTGATGATGGATTTTACAATGAAGAAGTCAGTCAGCAAGAGCAATATCATCTTGATCAGTTTACCTTTTCATTGGATGCACAGTCATTTTTAGATCGCCTGATGTCAAGTTTATCAAACCTATATTTAACCCATATTTATATATCTAGACATCCTCAACTACCGCTAATTATAATAAGGCTTCAGATGTACGAATATGTTCACTTGAAAAGATCCAATGGTGAAAACTCCCTTTCAAACTCAGCTCAACAACCTGACATTATATCTAGAAAGCCATACTATTTGGCAATCCCTATGAGTTCTCCAAACTTAATCCATTCGATTTCAAACTCAGATGACCTTGTATCCAAGATAATTTTACAAGCTGTGGAGATGACATTATCTTCAGAATATAGACAGATCAGACTTTTCAAGAATAAAGAAGCTCCTGTGCGAACACTAGAAGCAATACATATACTGAAAGGTGTGTCTAGATTTGGGCAATCTTTGGGCAGCTGGGCTCCTTATGCCGATGGAACTGTTGATATGAATCCTCTTGGGAACGTTGATGGTCACTTGATATTGAATCCTACTGGTCTTGGATCAATTGATAACAAACCCAGTACAAACCTTACAAAATCACAACAAGAGTTAGAACACAGAAAAATAGTAGCAAGATTGAAATTTAAAGGTTCTGCAGCTCCATTAAAGTCATCAAATTTATACGAATCAAACAAGCAGACAACGGTATCCAAACGTACCGATTACATCGAATTAAACTCCGACGATGAAGGAGAGAAAGAGAATACAGATAATAATCAAGATGAGTTTGAATCTAAGAGGAACGAATATACTTCTATAGTTCCTATTCAGTATGGTGATTTCAAAATAGAAAACAAGATTAAAGATGATGATCAAGATGCTCCTAGTGTAAGAATAAAACTACTTGGAAATGACATTTATGCTGGATTACATGAGCTAGCAGTTACAGGAGTAGTCGACCCTGAAAAAATTCCAAGTTGGCTCACTGGTGAAGAAGGTCTCAGTTTTGGGGTAGTTAAAGATGGCGAATTTACACCTGTTAAATGAGAACAGAAGGTTAAGTTAATAATCAAAAAAAATTCATAATAGTCTATATAGACCCAGTGTTAAATATTTATTTATATTTCAGTTATACTACATACGTTGTCTTCTTGAACCAGTCAATCTCTCTATGTAATCATCTACCAATCTAACATGTACACTGTTATCCGTTAAAGTACCAATTAAGTCTAATAGATATGCATCTTTTTTCTTAAACGCCTCTTCTATGGCACTTTTGTAGTCTTCACACTTGATATAACACTTCACTTTTTGCTTGTAGCTCATGCTACTGCACAAATCAACGTACAGTGCAGCTTGTCTTTTGTCTTGATGCTTGAGAAGTTCTAAGTAAAATGGCTCGTAACCTATGGGTGACTTTTTGGAAGTTGCAAACTCGTATAATTCTTGTCTTTTTTCAGGATCTTTGGCGTATAGTCTTAAGACCTTATAATATAACTGTTTGTCTGAGATTTTCAATTCCTTGTATATTTTAAGCGCTTTTTTGAGGTCATTCTGTATCACGGTTGCTAGTATATCGGTGGCTGATTGGGACTCGATTTGATCTAAATTTGTATTTTGTTGGTTGAGAGAGTGATGCTCTAAAAGTTTTGCCTCTTCTCTGAGCTTTCTAGATTCAAATTCCGTGAATTTTGACCTACTTAACAACTTAGAAGCTTTGTTTAGGTGTGACTTCTTTGACTCTAAATCGTTGCTTTCCTGTAAAGCTCTTTTAATTTCGATATATGCCAATCCACTTATTGAATCTGCTTGGTAGTAGTAGTCATTCAGCAGTTGAATGTTATCACGAGCAATTTTAGACTTGAATATATTGATTGCGTTTGGTTTTTTATCAAGAATCTTGAAAAAATCGGGTAGTGATAACTTATTGTATAATGTTATCAAAACGTATAAAATAGAGTCCACATCCAAGGTTTCATCAGATTTAAGTAAAGCATAATCGTCCTGTTCCATGTCTAACAACAATGGAATTGTCTTTGCTGTATCTTTTTCAAAGTTCAATAATTTAATACTTAACTGGACTCTACCTTCTTGGAATGCCACTGTTGATATAGGTGCAAATGAAACGTTTTTGTCCAACAACCTTTTCAAAATCTCTGCTAATAAATCTGTATCTGCTAACTCATTTGAATGTCTAATCTTACAACAAGCCCAATCGATATATATCTTGTCCTTTGGATAATTTAAAAAGTCTGAAATCTTGATACATAGGTAATGAAGTTGACGAAGTAACAGTAAATCAATTAGGTTATCTAATCCAAGTTCTGCAAATTGGAAATATGTTAAAAAGATACCATATTCTGGTTGACGGATTATATTCAAAACACGCAAGTTGTTACAAACCTCAACAAATTCATCCGAATTGTACAGTTCAATAGTTGTTTTACCAAAAGATGCAGCTCTAAGTAATTTCTTTTGCCAATATGGTTCAAATTCTTCCGCTCCAGCTCTAATACAATTATCAACAGCTTCGATTAAATTATCTTTGATGATTTCCAAATTTTCGTTTGCCTTTGGCGAATGATGTTCAATTTGATCGATTGCATCTAGTAGTATGGCACTTGGAGAAGTTGAGCCTATTTTAAAAGTCTCCAGTGTAACGTTGTTGACCCTTGATAAGAACTCCAACCTTAAATTATTCAAAAAGAAAAGACCATCATTTTCTGACTTCAAAAATGTAGTTGAATCAGTGTAAAAATTCAAAGAGTCTTTAGATGGACCAATTAACTTCAGTTCATCTTTATACGATAAGATCACAGCATCATTACTACACCACTCTAACTGTAATGGCTTTGATGAATTATCTGATTTGAAATTACTCAACAAATTTTTCAAATCAACCGTTGTGATTGAAACCTCATTCATTGACTCTGAGTATAGGGCCAAATATTCGCAATTTGGTGGAACTGATAGAAGTGTATATGGACCATTACCAACAAAGTTTGTATCTTTAACGTCATCAATTGAAAGTATCACTATGCTTACATCAGTTGAAACTATAACTTGTAAAGATTTAGGATAGGCTTGAGGTATCACTGTCCATCCATAAACATTTAGATCGACTCCTCCTAATGTACTGATATCACCTAATGATATAGGAATCACCTTCTCATAATTCAAAACAGCTTTGAATTTATTATCCGCACTTCTTGCTACAAATCCATAAGACCAAAATTTAACCTCAACGATATCTGTCTTTGTTTCTAAACTATATTCATCAAAATCACCTTCAAAATTACGATAGACTCTAAAATTCCCTGATTTCAATACTAAAATCAAGTGGAAACTTGAATTCCATCCTAAATTTATAATCTCTTCATTAGAAGATAACCAAGGAATCGAATTGATCTTCACCCCAGAACCTGTATATAAATTGATTGAATTTTCCAAAGGTAATAAACCAGATGGTGTAGTGGGATATAGTGCAATTGAAGACGCATATGGCCCAATAGCCACTTTACAATGATCCAAGTCTATAGCAGACTCACCCATTGTATCTTTTTGATTTAATTCATCATCTTGTACGCTTTCCCATTGCATTTGAAAGCATTCTCTCGATCTGTAGTAGACATTTTGTAACCTTTCCCAACCTAAACTGGGGTTAGAAGATGCCATTATATTTACCCAATTAAACAAAAAACTTTTTCAGTATTACCAGAAACTGTATAAATTCCAATAATTGGATTATGAATAAGATAGTTAATAGAATAGCAACTATTAATTAACTGTTGTTGTTTTACTTAAAGTTCCCTTTGTGTTTTCCTTTTTTTTGTGCTTTGTGAATTTCAAACTATAAGACTACACAGCCTTTTATATAATTTCCTTTGAAAAGAACAAAAAAAAAAAATCACAGCAAAACAATTTCTTTGTGTTCTGTTTTTAACTACAAAATTTATGATTTATTTACTATTTGTTACCTTTAAACATCAAAAGTTACAACTTCAAAGTATCAGTAAAGTTATAATGTCCGATTCCGACTCAGAGCAAGATCAATTATCCCAATACATCACACTTATATCCAACGATGGGTTTGAATTTCAAGTCATTAGAGACGCGGCATTTGTTAGTGGAACATTGAAAGGTATGTTGAATACATCTTTCCAAGAGTCATCAACCAATAAGATTGTTTTACATGAGTTAGATGCGACATTATTGGAGAAAGTCATTGAATATTTGTATTATAATTTGAAGTACAAAGAGTCGGTGGATGTTCCGGAGTTTGATATACCAACAGAAATGGCGTTAGAGCTTTTGGTGGCTGCAGATTTCTTGGACGTTTGATTACAAGAGCAGTATTGTAATACCGAGAATGTTTATACATCAAAGACGGTAAAGTTACAGTTACAGTTTACAAGTATTGAGTAACAGGAGAATAGCAATACATAATTGAAAAGATAGAAAGCAAAATTATAGAGGAAAACTCATACGCACGATCAAACGATTAAAAGAAGAAGAAAACGTTATAAGTTCCACCGGGAAATCTATTTCCAACCTTGGTTACCAAATTTGGAATATAATGATGGATCATAAGCGGAAGGAGTATTGTAGAAATCACCAGATTGTGAATCTGAAGAAGGTTTTGAAGGTAATGGAGGCGCCCCAGGTGCTGTTCCATATGAAAATGATCCATGTTGCTGTTGTTGTTGCTGTTGGTCTTGTGTTTGGTATTGATATTGAGGTGGTTGTTGAGTATAAGAAGGTGGTGGAGGTTGGGAATACATTGAAGAGAATTGTTTTTGCGTTTGAGCAGGAGCATATGAAGTGGATGAACGTGGTGAAGCATCAGAAGAAGAAACACTAAATCTACTAAATTGTTGTCTTAATAATTCTTGATCTCTACTTGGACCTTTATTTTCAATTTCTTGACTTAAATTATTAGATTCATTCAGTCTTTCATTTGTGAATTTTTCAATTGAAAATTTCAAGTTTGTAGTGAATTGAAGTAATTGATTATAAAAACGTAAACCTTCTTTATAACCTTTTGAATAAACTTTCCAATTTTCATATGATGATAAATATCTAGCTGTAATTGCCTGTTTAGTACTTAATAATTTACTTCTCTTTTTAATACTGGATTTAATTGTTGGATCATCAAGAGTTTCATTCATCAATCTTTTCAAATCATTAATTAGTGGAACTTGCTTATCAACAGTAATTGAAATTCTATCTTGATAAGGTTTAAACTTGGACAAGCTCTCTCTGAAAACATCGTCCATATTCTGATTATTTTTATTTAAAATCAAAATATTTGAAATATCATCTTTATGAATCTCAGATTTTAAGTCTTGATAAGTATTTGATCTTTCCTTATGTAGATATCTTAACTCTTGTAATTTTGAATCAATCTTAGACAATTTCACTTTTGCAGAGTTTAAATCTTGAGGTTCGTCATCAAAATCTAATAGAGAAACTTGTTGTTGCTTATTAGAGTCTGAATCATCAGATGGTTTGAAACTGTTTAAAAAGATTGGACTAGATGGACCATTTTTCAAGATATCGATATCCTGTTTGACAGTACCATAAATTGATTTAACTTTTAAATCAGTTTCAGAAGAATCCAATAATGATTTTCTTCCTTTGGAAAGTTCTTGTTTGATAGTGATCAATTGACTAGGATACTGTTCTTGAGTCCATTGGTTACCATACTTCATCTTTTTAGATTCATAATTTTGATTCTCATCAGCTAAATATTGGTCTGATTTATTTAAATTGTCCAAGATTTGTTGCTTTAAACTATCCAATTTAGTATCGTCAATTTGAGATTGACTAATTTCAGCAGAGATCGATAAAACTCTGGCATCTATTTCATCATCTGGATTTTTATCATTTTCTAAAGTTGAATCAAATGAAGGAGAATCAGATTCAACCAAAGTACGTAAATCAACTAAAGATTTTGGTAAATTTAAAAATTCTAAAGTCGAAGTAAATTCTTGATCTGCCACTTCACATTTTTCATTTTCAGATCTTAACAATTTAGCCATTTCTTCTGAATACATTGAAGATTGCTCATGGACATTTAATGGGATGATTTTTTCAAATAAATCTTTACCAACAATAGATTCATTCAATTGTTCGTTAATTGGAATAGACTTACCACTTTCCATAGGTTTAATTTCAGCTAATGTAGCTATTGATGGGATAACCTCATGGTAAATGAAATCATTGTCTTTATCAAGTGATGTATACTCAATTTTAACTGTATCCAAATGTTCTTTAATACGAGTAGCTAATTGTGGATCAAAAGTTGATATATACTGTCTGTAAGTTTTCAAAGAATCTTCAGAAATTTTGATATAAGCTATTGCCTGACCAATTTTACCTGAACTTTTCAAATGCATAGCATGATAGTAGTTGGCTAATGATAAGTAGTATAACTCTTTCAATTTAGAATTATGATACCAAGGAATCTGAATAATTGTAATATCTTTCAATGATTCATAAGCTGAATGGTATAGTTTAGAAGTAGCTTTTGCCAGTTTAGACACCAAAGTTTCCTTTGGAGATACATTATCGTTTAAATATTTCAATAAGAAAGCTTCCTGTGCTTGAGCCATCATTAATTTTGCAAATGATTGAACTGTATCAACGTCTAAATCATCAGTTGGAGCATGTAAGAAATTTTCTTGAATGAATTGGAAAATACCACTTGCCTTTTGGAAACTATCAACACTTATCTTAAGATCATCAGAGTGAGAGCCAATGTCAGATAAGATTGCAGCTAAATTAAATAAAACATTTGCCTTTTCAAAGGCAATTGAATTTTGGGTTGATGATTTCTTAGAGAATGCATCAGTCCATGTGAACTGAGTCTTTAATGCAGTTATAGAAACCCTTAACTCTAGTAATTCTAATTGACCATAGTACTTGTAGTAAGTATCTCTACCTGGTATATCTTTAATTGAACCTATAAGATGTGATCTCAAAGCTTCAAACTGATTAATCTCATTCTCGAAATCTGAATAAGAACCATAAATTTGAGTTGTATAACTCTTCAAAGGTTGAACCCAATCAAAATGTTGGGTCTCCTTGGAAGGAATAGATATAAACTTAGTTTCCACCATTGTTAGTTATCTTCGATATACTGAATATAAAAGAGAGCAAGACTTGATACTATACAAAGAAAACAAAAAAGGAATAGAATCAGACAAAATTAAATAATTGTAGAAAGCAGACGATTAAATTTAAAAATATAAAATTAAAAGAAAGTGAGAGAGGCTTTTTTTTTGTTAAATTACTTAATTAATTATAAAGGGGAAGGGGAGACCACAAATTTAATTCAATTTTTGTGATTCTTTTGTATTTTTATCTATCGTTAATTAATCTTTGCTAATAGTTATATAACAAGTGTCAGTTGTTCAATATATTGGGAAATACAGGAATATAGTTGGGAAGTTGTTATAAAAAATGTCAGAAAATTTTGATATCTTATCGGATGAGATAACAAAGTTATCATCGAATAAATCTATGGAGAGTATACTTGATGATTCAAATGATATACTTAAATATTTGAAAGAGTTGGAGAAATCCATTGAAGAAGGTATGTTTTAGAGAATATGAGAGATGAGATAAATCATGCAGAGTACTAACATAAATAACTAGATTTACCAATACAAAAAATCAACGTTAAGATTAAAAAGACAACTGATAGTGTAGTTAAACATGAGAAATCTATAAATAAATCCATCAAGAGCTATGGATCTAAGATAGATAAGATGTTTACTTTCAATTTACAGGATGTTTACCGGTACAAGAGTATTGATATTCAATCAAACAAGAGAAATCAAAAATTATTAGATAGATCAATTATTATGGATTTATTAAGAAATGGACAATTCGAAGTATCGAATAAGTTGGGAATTGAAAGACAGATTGAGATACCACCTGAATTAATCTTAAATTTTCAAAAATTAAACGATATTTTAGTTGATTTGAAGGAAAAGAATGATTTTAAATTGGCAATTGAATGGGCCAAACAAAATTCTAAAAAATTAAAACTAATTGGATCAGAATTGGAATTTAATTTACATAAATTACAATTTAAGAAACTATTTGGTGAAAATGAAGATAATTTATTTGAAGCTTACAACTATGCAAATGAAAATTTCCCAAGGTTTGGATCGACACATTTAGATACAATTTCAAAACTATTATTTAAAATGGTTTATTCACAGACAGATTCACACGATTTTAATAAACTAATACTTGAAAATACTCAAACGGATCAAAAGCAAACGAATATTTACAATCAAATTTGTCAAGACTACTGCTCGCTAATGGGTCTATCATCCAACTCACCAATTTACAATACTTTGGTAACAAGTTTTATATCATTACCAAATTTTATCAAGTACAACAAAATTTTCAAAAATTCAGGTAAATTAAACTGGACAACAACTGATGAATTACCATTTGAAATTAATTTACCAAATTTACTACAATTCCATTCAATATTTATATGTCCTGTTTCAAAAGAAGAGACAACTTTTATAAATCCACCAATGGTTTTAGCCTGTCGTCATGTGATTTCAAAAGAAAGTTTATATAAACTAAGTAAGAATGGATTGTCTAGTTTTAAATGTCCATACTGTCCAAAAACAACACTATTAGAACAAGCTATACAGGCTAAATTTATCAATATATGAAACGATAATAAAACTGGGGTATTTTTATGGTTTCTCTGTTTATTTGTTAAAATGGGAAATTTCCCATTTTTGCATTTTTTTTTTTATTTTTTGTTTTTTTTTTTTAATTTTTTTTTTTAATCTCAAAAAATTTTCTAAAATTTTTTTTTTTTAATGTTTTTTTTTAACGTTTATAATGTCTTTTATTTTAAGCAGTCCATTTTTATATAGTTTATAGTGATTTAAAGTTAGTTTGTCTAGTAAGATAAGATATAACAATGGGTGAAGCGATAGTTAAGAGTAAAGTTCAAAAGGGTAAGAAACCAAATAGAAGAGCCAAGAAGAAGAGAAGAACTGAAGATTTTTCATCTGATTCATCCTCTGATTCATCCTCTGATTCCTCCCCATCTGATTTGGAGAATGATTTAACAACCCATGACGTTAGTCAAATGGACATTGATGATGCAATAACAACAACAACAACAACAACCGCCACCACCGCCACCGCTACTACACAACAAGAATTAACTATTGATGGATTAAATATACCGAAATCTTCAAATAGCGGGAAACTATTAGATGAGACCAAGTTAAACTTGCTAGATTTAGAAAATATCAATAAATCAATAGATTTAACAAGTGGTAAATTAAAATTAAATTTAAACTCTGTTAACGATAAAATTAGTGAAAGTCGAGAAATTTTACTAAATGGATACCTTGGTAGTATGTTAAATAACTATGGAGATGATTTAGATGAATTAAGACAAAAGAAAGATTTCAATGGATCCACTTCATTATCACTATTGGCTAAGCTATTAAAAGAAAGTGGTAATATATTTGATGATGAAACTTTAAAATCAGTTATTGATAATTAGTGTATATGTATAGTATAATTAATATAGAAATAAAAGCATAATAATGGCACAATACCGTTAACCATCTGCAATTGATGTATGTTTATTAAATAAAGTAAATGATAAATCAATCCATTATGGACTATTATAGTAATTATATTAATTTCTTGTACAATTAATATATAGCACAGCCAAGAGAAACGGGCGCAGCTCTCAATTTTCTAATATTAGAAAAATTAATGACGTATAAAAATTAAAAACTTGGCGGGAAAATCAGGCGTTGTTTCGTGGTAAATTCTCTTATAATTACCGGGAAGAACGCCCCGTAAATTTGTGAAAAAAACAGTCTTCCCGAGGAATTAAAAAAAAAAGAAAAAAGACAAAAACAAAGAAACAAACAGAACAAAAGATTTAAATATAGCAATTTGGGATCTGTTATGTTACAGTTAATTAATTATATTAATAATTGATCTGTTTATTATAAGTTATAACATATTATAAGTTATAACAGAATTGATAAATAAATAAATATTTATATATAAATTAACCTAAAAGGGCAGTTTTGTGTTTGCGTATTTTTAGTGTTTTTTTTGTTTAAACTTGCATAGATCAAAACAAAAAAAAAACAGTGTTTGAAATTGATATTTTAATTTATACCTTTGTTACATTTTCATTTCTTACAGTTAATAAAAAATAATGAGAGTTTGTTCAATTATCCCCAATATAGTATTTCAGTACTTAGTCTTCGCATATCAATGCGATGCATTACCAGTTTCCAATGATGAATCATCTAGTAGTCCAGGTTATTTCAAATTAAATGCTGTGAAATCTAGAGGTTCAAGTTATTCATCATTTTATGATGATTTATCAAGTGGTAAAGCCAATAAAGATGCCCATTATATAGAAAAGAGAAGTGATGATGGTACGGTGGAGATGGTTCTTACCAATGAATTGACTTTTTATAAGGTTGAATTGGAGATTGGTTCTGATAAACAAGTTGTTGATGTTATTGTTGATACGGGTTCATCGGATTTATTTGTTTTGAATAAGAACAATACATATTGTTCTTCATCTTCTTCGAGTAAAGTGAAGAGAGATGCAGGTGTTTTCAATAAAGGTAGAGATATGTCAACAATTCGAAATTTTTCAGTTTTAAATAACACAGAGGATTCAATCTTATCAGTGGCAAGTATAACACGTGATACCGATACCGATACCGATTCTTCTCCATCTGAAGATTCAGATAGTTCCGAGGCTACATTGGATTGTTCTGAATATGGTACTTTTGATCCAACTAGTTCAGATACTTTCGTTAGTAATAGTACCGAGTTTGCCATTTCATATGCAGATAATACTTTTGCCAATGGTACTTGGGGTTATGATAATATAATCTTCAATGGTATTGAAGTTAAATCATTATCATTTGCAGTTGCCGATAATACAGATTCTCAACTGGGTGTTTTCGGTATTGGTTTTGAAGGTTTAGAAACTACATATTCTGGTGGTTCAGTAAGTGGTTCTTATAATCCTTACAAGTATAGAAATTTACCATCGAAATTGGTTCAAGATGGATTGACTTCTAAAGCTGCGTATTCAATCTTCTTGAATGATACAAATTCTGATACTGCTTCAATCTTATTTGGTGGTGTTGATCATGATAAATATTCAGGTGATTTAACAATTGTTCCAATTATTAATACAGAAGAAACATCAGGTTATTCAAGTCCAATCAAATTGGAAATTACTTTAAATTCAATTTCAGTTGGTGATGATACATCAGATACTACAGTGGCAAGTGGTGCAGCTGCAGCTCTATTTGATACAGGAACAACATTAACATATGTTCCATCAGATATTCTTAGTGCCATTATAGATCAAGTTTCAGATTTACAATATTCTTCTTCACTTCAAACTTATGTCATGGATTGTGATGAAGTTGATGACTATTTTATTACATTCAACTTCCAAGGTGTTGAAATTCAAACTTCATTATCTTCATTCATGCTATCTTTGACAACTACATCTGGTTCAACATCATCTTACTGTGCATTGGGTATTTATACTTCAGGAGATGATACTTTCACATTAGGTGATTCATTCTTGAGAAATGTTTACTTTGTTGCCGATTTAGATAGTTATGAAATGGCTCTAGCTACCGCTAATCACGAGTCAAATTCTGAAAATATTGATGCCATTGTTTCCGATATCCCATCTGCAACTACTGCCGCATCTTATAGTATAAGTACATGGAATGATAATAGTGTTACACAACTGTCTACTACTATAAGTTCTGCAACTTCATCAATCAATCGTTCCGCATCTGGTGAAGTGCTAAGTACCGATGCATCTGGTGAAATTTCAACTGTTGCTGGTACTGGTACTACAACTAAAACTAAAACTTCAACTGGTTCTACAAAGACTACTAGTTCAGGTTCAAGCTCTGGAAGTTCTAAAAGTTCAGCTTCTGGTTATACAAAAACTTCATACCTTACCATCTCAATTTCGCTGTTACTAGTTGGATTAACTGTCCTTGTCTAATTTTTCCCCCTTTTTTCTCTTTCTTTCTTTCTTTCTTTTTGTTATTTACTATTTGGTTCTCGCTCTTTCCGTAAAGAAATATTTTATTCCATCTTTACTATAGAATTCCTAGTTTTATGCGGCATTTCTTTTCTATCATAGGTTTATATCTACTTTTAAAATTTATAAAATATAAAATTATGTATATTAAACGGTCGTAATTATACTTGATAATTGCAGATTTAAAATTGTGTACGTCGTTTAACTGTCGTTTAATTTCCGTAAAATTTTCAGCTACACGAAATTTTTTGTAAAAATAAATTTCTCCCGTTTCCGCAAACAATAAGAAATTTGTTAAACGAGGAAAACGAGGAAAACGAGAATTTGTTTATTATTTTGGGCATTTTGGTGTTTTTGTCCAATTCGTTTAACACTTTTGTTATTTTATACAAATCGTATATGATATTATATAAATACTTGTATCTTTTTCTTTTTCAAACTTTTTTTGTTAATTTAATACTTCTGTGATTTTATAGCTTATCTTATTTTTTGTTTTTTTGATCTAACTGCAAGTTTTCAACAACATTATTTGAACACCTTTGCTTTATCTTTCATTTCAACAATTGGAAAATAAATTAAAAAAAAATCACGTATCTACAGACAATTATCAATTATAAATATATATATATACATATAACACAATGTCTGCTGATCCATCTTTAAACCCAAAGCTAGCTCCAAAAAATTTCGAGCAAGATAAACAATTTGCCAGTGCTTTACATGGTAAAGATGCCACTAGTACATCAGGTATGGGAGCGTGGATTAAAAAGGATAAATCTGCTCAAGAAGTTGCCATGGAAGGTTACTTCAAGCATTGGGATGGTAAAACTGATAAAGAAACTGAACAATCAAGATTAGGAGATTATTCAGCTTTAACTAAACATTACTATAACTTAGTTACCGATTTTTATGAATATGGTTGGGGTTCATCATTCCATTTTTCAAGATACTATAAAGGTGAAGCTTTCAAGCAAGCCACTGCAAGACACGAACATTATTTAGCTTTGAAGATGGGTTTAACTGAAAATATGAAAGTTTTAGATGTTGGTTGTGGTGTTGGTGGTCCAGCTAGAGAAATGACTAGATTTACAGATTGTACAGTTGTTGGTTTAAACAACAATGATTATCAAATTGAAAGAGCTACACATTACGCTAAAAAGAATAAACTGGACCATAAATTATCATTTGTTAAAGGTGATTTCATGCAAATGGATTTTGAACCTGAATCATTTGATGCCGTTTATGCAATTGAAGCCACTGTTCATGCACCAGTTTTAGAAGGTGTCTATGGTGAAATTTATAAAGTTTTAAAACCAGGTGGAGTTTTCGGTGTTTATGAATGGGTCATGACAGATGAATATGATGAAGAAAATGAAGAACATAGAAAAATCGCTTATGGTATTGAAGTTGGTGATGGTATTCCAAAGATGTTCAAGAAACAAGTTGCCGAAGATGCTTTAAAAGCTGTTGGTTTTGAAATTGAATATGCTAAAGATTTAGCCGAAGTTGGTGATGAAATCCCATGGTACTACCCATTAACTGGTGACATTAGATATGTTCAAAGTGTTGGTGATTTATACACATTCTTCAGAACTTCCACTTTAGGTAGAAAAATTACAACTGGTGCCGTTGGTTTATTAGAAAAATTAGGTGTTGCTCCAAAAGGTTCTGTTAAAGTTACTGAAGCTTTAGAAGAAGCTGCTATTTACTTAGTTGAAGGTGGTAGAAAGAAGTTATTTACTCCAATGATGTTATACGTTGTTAGAAAACCATTAGATGCTAAATAAATCTAATATAAAATTAACTAGTCAAATTATATATATATTCCAAAATGCAAAAAAAAAAATTATTATTATTATTTATAAATATTTACTGAGTAAAAAGTATTTTTTTTATATAAAAATGCGTGATGATAGAATTAGTGTACAATTATTTAAGATATATAATGGATGAGGGAAAGGAATGGAGGAAAGTATTAAGTGAGGTGAGGTTGGGGAAAGGAGATAGCGAGAATGATTAATTATTATCAAGTGCATAAACTAAAGCCCAAGCAGAACCTGCGGCAATTGAACCAATAAGAACCATTTGAATACCTTCACTAACTTTAGACCATAATGGAGTATCATCACCCATTGAGATAACAGTTTTAAAATAACCAAACCAAAATAAAGTGAAAATCATAACTAAAACAGAAATAATTAAACCTGATCCAACTGTACTAACAAAAAAATATGGTAATAAAGGTATGAAACCACCAAAGAAATAACCTGAACCAATTGTTAAAGCAGAGGTTAACTGTCTACCTTCTGCAGGTTCTTCTAAACCTTTACCAAATCTAATTGCAAAATCAATCATTGCTTGAGGATTTCTTTCTAAATCTCTAATAAATAATGCTATAGTATCTTCTGATGCACCCATATCTAACATTATATCTTCAACTTCTGCTGCTATTAAATCTGTATTTTCAAAAAATTGTTTCTTTTCTTTTGTAACTTGAGATTTATAATATTCAACTTCAGATCTAGCAGCTAAATAACCACCTAAACCCATTGAAATTGCACCAGATACTAATTCAGCCATACCACCTGTTATAACTAATTTTGTATTTCCTAAAGATGATAAACCTGCAGTTAATGCAAATGGAACTGTTAAACCGTCTGATAATCCAATAATAACATCACTCATAACTCTTGGATCAATTTTTTGGAAAAATCCAAATTGTTGTTCTTCATCATCTAAATTACTTAAATCATCTCCTCCTTGTCCATTAATACTTTTAATAATTGAAGATGAATCATTACTACTATTTAAAAATTGAGTTTCTGGATCATTTGTTGATCCATATGTACTAGTTAAATTTGAGATATTTTGTGGTTCATTGATATTAGATGATGATAGTGATGATGGTGAATCATCTCTAGTTGTGAAAGCTTTCGCAATAACGTTTTTGAAAGCGACAATAGACATTATTTGTGTATGTGTGTATGAATGTGTGTATGTAGGTATGTATGTATGTAGGTATGTACAATGGTATAGAGCAATTATACGCGTGTAGAAATGTAGTAGTATAATAATGATTCAAAAAACAAATCAAACTTATCACAAAATTGTATGTATAAACCTGAATGAAAATTAGTATACCGTAATATATATATATATATATATATGCTAATTCTATATAAAATATAAGTCTTGTTTAAAAATACTCTACTAAAACAAAGAGGGAAAAAAAAAAGAGGAAAAGAAGTTACAAAACAAAACAAAAAGAAAGGCAATTGACCCTTTATAATTTATAATATTAGCCATATATATATATATATTTTTTTTTCTCAATAAAAACAAAAAAAAAAAAAAAAAAAAAAAAAAAAAAAAAAAAAAAAAAAAAAAAAAAAAAACAATAAAAAAAAAAAATTTGTATTACTAAAAAATTATTATGTGTCTGGACTAAATGATTATATAATATAATATAAATTTTTTAAATTATATAAGTGATTATGTCAGTAATCTGGGGAATTACAGCCAATAAGACAAGAGTAATTGGTCATCATTATTAGAATTTCTGTCAATTTTAATTTATGTGTATAAGTTACGTAATGCAGAGGGTGAGAATTTTGCTCAAAATTGCGCATGTTTCAAAAAAAAAAACAAAAAAGACAAAAAACTTCCCCGCTTAAGAGTGAAAAAAGAAACCCCTTAAAAAATAATTGTACGTACGTATAAACAATTATAACTCAGCCGGGCCAGTATATATATGTTGCGTATATATGTACGTGGACGCACGTACGCGCTTGAAGGCTGTACAGGGGAAGGTATACGTACGTACGTATACTTTTTGTTTAAGGGGCCAGATAAAGTTTTACTTAATTTCCTTTTATATTCCCTTAATTGGCTATTTAAAATGATTTTGTGTTTTTTATTATCCATCGGACCATCCATCAGTGTCACACTTGACACCTTTTCCCAATTTTTGAGTGTTATGTAAATTATTATGTAATTATTATATTCTAGGTCTGTCATGTGACATCTATACAGTATACTAACTAAAGTCTAGATTAATTTATATATTTATATCTGGTATAATATATGTTTATAAATTGTAGTTAGTATAAACTATGGTGTTTTAAAGTATTAGCTTTACTATTTTCTGTACATTTTCAAATTTTCAAATTTAAATAATTTTAATTTTTACAATATTTACTTAATTTTTGAATTAGATGTTAATTTTCGTTTTGAAAGTTGAAACTTGAAGGAATGTGATTTCCAAGAATTTTATAATGGTACTCTTGTATCTTAATGAGATTAAATAACTTAAATTTAAATTACATTATAGTATATACATTATACAGTATACATATTAGTAATTACCAGAATTATATATAACACAAACGTCGTTGTAATTTCAACTGTATAGCCTGTAGCCTTTACTACCGGCTACAGGCTACAGGCTAGGTAGTACAGGCTACAGCCTACTACCAGGTGAAATTATAACTTGTAACCTCGGATTCGCGGCCGTGGGGTGCAGCTTTAAAGGACTCCGCGATAGACTACAGGATGTACACATATATACAAAATCATAGCAAATAATAGTTTCATTAAAAGATAAATTGACCAGTCAATTATATACACAACGTGGTTTACATTAAGCTTCTTGAGAGTTAACTGACATATCTTCAACATGGTCAGCGGAAGCCTTTGGATCATGCTTTAATTCTTCCACCATTTCTTCATACTTACCTGTACCACCAACGTGGGTCTTCCAAGCGTGTGGAGCACCAGGTCCGAATAAATCATCAATTTCTTCCAATGTTTTCTTTGCAGTTTCAGGATAACAGAAATACATGTGAATTGCACCAGCAAAATTGAAAACACCAAAGATTGCAAATGTTTTCCAACCAATTTTATCAAATGCTGGTGGAACATAGAATGCCAATGCAAAATTCATTGCCCAATTACCAGCTGCTGCCAATGACATACCTTTAGATCTAAGATGTAATGGGAAAATCTCAGCACTGTAAATCCAACAACCAGGTGCTAAAGTTAATGCGTAAAACATGGTAAATAGATATGAAAAGACAAGAACTGCTCTTGAGGCAGGTTTGGCATGTTCTAAAGTAATGTGAATATTTTTATTATCTGCTAATTCTGCAACATATTCACCCTTTTGAGCTAAAACGGCAGCAACGATCCAAATACACACACCCATTGCAACTGAGCCACCAATTAATAATGGTCTTCTACCAACACGATCAATGAAGAATAAAACAGGTAGTGTAAATAATAAAAAGATAATATATTGAACAGCAGATGAAATTAAATTAACAGAACCTGTTAGACCAGCCATTTGGAAAACATAAACAACATAGTACATCATAACATTACCACCTGCTAATTGTTGTGAAATTTGTGAGCAAACACCAACATGCGTTCTATAAAGATTCTTCTTATTGAATAAAGACATAAATGAATTATTTGAAGATTCTTCTAATTCAACAATTTCACGAATCTCTAATAATTCAGCAACAACTTCTGGATCTTCTCTGTCACCCTTTGCATGAATATTGGCAAGAATGTCTAAACATTCATCCCATCTATTCTTACTTGCTAACCAACGTGGTGATTCAGGTAATGTTGGAACCATTACAATTAATATGATACTAGGAATGATTTGTAAACCCCATGGAATTCTAAAACTTGCATTACTCTTAATGAATGAACAACCATAACCAATGAAGTACATGATTAAGATACCCCATTCAATACTCCATTGTTGAATACCTGTAATTTTACCTCTAACATCTTTTCTTGAAATTTCAGATAGGTAAACTGGAACTTGAGATGATGTAAAACCAACACATAAACCATTGAAAACTCTACCAACGATCAACATTGGAACATTTTGAGCAGCACAGAATATAATTGAACCAATAATCCAAAAGAAACAACTGTATTGAATAGTCTTTTTTCTACCTATCTTATCACAAACAAAACCTGATAAAAGTGATCCAATTAAAGAACCACCCGACATGGAAGCAGTAATACCACCTTGTAATGTGGAACCTGGATTATTAAAATAATTCAAATATTGATCGGTACCAATGATGGCACTCATAGAACTAACATCAAAACCAAATAAAGAACCACCAACGGTGGCAATAGCAGCCACCACATATGTATTGTAAAACTTTGGAACGTGAACCATATTTTTATAGTAAGTACAGTATAACTAATATAGATATAAAAACTTCTTTACTATTTATATCAAGATATTTATTATTGACCCATTATAAAATCTTGGTAAATCGAAGAATAGTCATTATATATATATATCTATAAAATCATTTTAAAACTACATGATTCTACACATTGTATTAATACAATGTATCCCCAGAAAAAAACTTGACATAAATATTGTGGAGTGCATCTATATAATCACTATAGCATATATTCACGTCATAAAATAGATTTACTATCTGAGATGGTGGACAGTTTTCCCGATATGGTAGATGTTCCATAGCATCTATAAAATAACACTTAACTTTTAAAACTGGTTTAACCACAAATATATAGATATTAATTATTCTATTATACCCATTCCGTAATGATTCCGGATTTCTTGAGTTGCCGTATGGGAAATAGTGCTTTTTTTTTTTTTGTATATGACTACAAAAGACTAATTTATGACGTCAGGTAGTGTCTGTTTGAAATTAGGTACTTACGAACGGATAAATTTTGGTTTATTCTTAGACACCAACTACTCCTACAATATATTTATTATTTATATATATCTATCAAATATATAATTGAATGAGGTGAATAATAGTACGAAAATAACATACGTATATATCTATATATATCTATATCATCTACTTGTATAACATGACCAAGACCAAATGGCCATGTACAAATTATTTTATTTCGCTGAACTTTTTAGATGTATGAAGCTAATTCCCTCACAATTCGAACTTAAATTGCGGGGATAAGGAGAAATTGAGAAAGTATATTTTATAACAATTTATTGACAGTAATTGTTCTATATTAATACAAGGCTATATACATATAATATATACAAAATTACATTTCGAAGTAGTTGTACTATTGATAAATATTTATACTTGATTTAAAAGGTTGAAACTACCATAGTACAGCCAAGAGATTAATTAAATTTAAAGCGCAAGAGATGTAATCGATGTATATCTTCTGGGCAATCAAACTTAAGGTTTACAATTGCGCCCCATGTAAGCATATATATTCCGTTTACTTTATTTAACAGGAGGAAACACTTGTGTTTCTGCGTCCTATTTGTAGAAAGGGGGGAAATACGTGGGATATATTATATAATATATTATATATTGAAACGACTTGACAGATGAAACACATATTTCATATGTTCTATTGATTATATTTACATATATAAAGTCACTTCATATGTCTTATTAATCATATATTATATATATATATATATTATATAATAATAGTATATACTAATATAGTACGTTTAACTACTAGTAGATACCAAATAGCAAGCCAAAAAATTGTTTTGTCAATTGCGGGCAACAAACCCCTCTAGTTTAACCTCTTGTGCAGATATGCATTATGTAATGCTGCTTGAATAATGAATGTTACTTAAATATAGTGTTAATATATGGTGTAGCATATAGATCAATTAATTTATTAATAAACGGAATTTTATTCTTATAAGTTATAAGTACTATAAGGCTTAAGCACTAACCCTCTTGATTAGCACTTCCATTTGTGGTACTTAGTTTGACTGATGATCTTAATTTTTTGACCACCGCAGTGACAATACACTCTAGAACTATCAAATAACCTTTTTTTTTCTTCTTGCTCAAGTGACAGTCAGAACTTAATGCCTAATATACTTTAATTTTACTCCACTATAATTTATACATATTTAACTAACCTACTTGTAGAATTATATTACCCCTTTCCCCAACTTTCTTTAACTTTTAGTTTTTATGTCATTATTATACGATGACAGTTATTCGTTTAACTTTATAAATAACCGATAGTCCGACAAACCTGGATAGATTGCCTTAAATGTCTAATTATTAGTAACTCTACAATTTATTCACTATGAAATCAGCCAGATCAGTTCAAAAGTAACAAGGAAGTATGCTTCCAGGTTACTTTTAAATTGGTACTTAAGTTGGTTATTTAGTGAAAACCTTTTTCTATTTGTTTCATTGAAGATAGTACATACTAGAATTTTCAACTTTATCCATGTTATTTCTACCAGAAAAGTATCAACACAAGCGTTTTCAAATGGTAGCTTGCTCAAACCGGCAACGACTCAAAATTCGCATGAACCGTAATAATTCGTAAGCTACTTTCAATCGTCAAATGGTGTAGCCAAATCATGATCAACATACTTGCTAGTAACTATTTCACTATAAGTATAATATATAATTATATATATATATATACACTAGTATTATCTAGGCCTGTTCTCTTTTAACACTGTTATTTAAATCTACAGCTGCTGAATATGTGGCGGGTGACTCAGCAGAATGTGGCAAACAAAAATTCTAAAAAAACACCAAGTGATTACATAATATTCAATAGATCTCTGAAAGAAAAATTTAATGATGCTCAGTAAATCAGAGCCATACGCTAATATTTGAAATATATCAAATACCTATTTCTACTTACATTGAGACACTTATAACTCAAGACTAACAATCATAAATCAAGATACCAAATATTCAAACATGAGATCCACACTGGTGCTTTTGCTAGCTTTGGTTTTTCAACCTTTGTTGGTGGTTGCAAAGACTCATAGTTTGTTTTACAACGCGACATATATACTGGCAAATCCAGATGGTGTGTTTGAAAGGCCTGTCATTTCTTTCAATGGTTCATGGCCATTACCAACTATTGAAGTTAACAAAGGTGATAGGGTTCAACTAAAACTCTATAATGGACTAGGTGTTCACTCAACATCGTTACATTTCCATGGTTTACTGCAAAATGGTTCCAGTCATATGGATGGTCCAGTTGGAGTTACTCAATGCCCGATACCTCCAGGAGAGTCATTTGTGTACGATTTTGTAGTTGATCAAGCTGGAACTTACTGGTACCATAGTCATAGTGGATCACAATACAGTGATGGGTTGAGAGGATTATTTATAGTTCATGACCCCAAGATTGAGAGTAAATACAAATTTGACAAAGAATTAGTTTTCAGTGTGAGTGACTGGTACCATGATACAAGTGATGTTTTAGTGAAGAAGCAACTTACGAGATACAATCCAACAGGTGGTGAACCTATACCTCAAAATTCATTATTCAACGATTCCAAAAATGTTTCTATAATAGTGGAACCAGAGACTACATACTTGATAAGAATTGCTAATATTGGTATAATGGTGTCTCAGTTTATATTTTTTGAAGATCACGATTTTGAAATCATTGAAGTTGACGGTGTCTATGTTCACCCAGCTAAAGCGTCTCTCGTTGAACTAAGTGTTGGTCAAAGAATGAGTATCTTATTGAAGACAAAACCATTATCTAAGGTTACTAAAAATTATGGTATTGTCCATTCTATGGATACTTCAATGTTGGATTCCTTACCTAGTGACTTACAATTTACGTCAATGAACTATCTAGTCTATGATAAGACTTTAGATTATTCAAAAATTAAACCAGAATACAAAGATATTGACTCGTATGAACCATTTGATGATTTTGACTTAAAACCAATTGAAGATGCCCCATTGTTGCCTGAACCTGATCACCAGATTGAGGTTACTCTACACATGGATAACTTGGGTGATGGTGTTAACTACGCATTTTTTGACAATTACACATATGTTCAACCAAAAGTTCCTACTTTATTAAGTGTTTTATCTTCCCCAGAGAAGTATGTTACAAACAGTAAGATATATGGATCTAATACAAACTCTTTTATTTTGCATAAAGGTGAAATTGTGGAGTTGGTTGTTAATAACGAAGATGATAATAAACATCCATTCCATTTACATGGACATCAATTCCAAGCTGTTGTTAGATCAGAAGAATACGACGAACCTCATCATTATAACCCAGAAAAGGAAGCAAATAGCCTACCAGAGTACCCTTCGATGAGAGATACGATAGTCGTGAAAGGCAATGGACATATAGTTCTTAGATTTGAAGCAAACAACCCAGGTATTTGGTTCTTCCACTGTCACTTGGACTTCCACTTGGAGCAAGGTCTTGCCTTGACTTTCATAGAGGCCCCATATGAATTACAACAACAATTAATAGAATCTGGAATTCCTAACGATTATTACCAAATCTGTGAGAAATCAGATACTCCTACCATTGGTAATGCAGCAGCTAAATCCGGTAAGAAATGGTTAGACCTAAGTGGTGAAAATTTACAACCTCAACCGCTACCAGAAGGATTCACTTCTAAAGGGTACTTTGCAATGTTGGTTTGTACCATTGCTGGATTATATGGAGTTTATTCCATTTATAACTATGGTATGGATGACGTTAAGAGTGGATCTGGTAGTTCAGTAGAAGAAGAACGTAAACTTATCAAAGAGTTAACATTGAAACTCTCACAAGAGGAGAGAAAACTAATTATGGGATCATCAAATTCTCGTAGAACACAAAAAAAACAATACCAAATTAAAACTATGATTGAAGAATTAGGTGAACTAGAAAAGAAATTTAGGGAATTCTCCTCATAATGTTGCTACACAAATTTGAAATAAATTTGAAAGACAAAAAAGTTAATTTAGTTATATTAGAAACTCACTTTCTAATACAGCTAAATTAATTAATAAACACTATATAGTATATTGAACACTAAAGTTTTGTAATATAGCTCTATATAACCATTTACAAATACCCCTTTACTATATCTAAGAATCATGAAAACCTTCAACTGTTATGATAATTGATTCGGTTAATCCATCCTAATCCTATCTATATATAACAGTAACATATATAGAATGAGTCAGATCTCTTCTATTCGAAAATGACATAATTACTCGCTCCACACACATGGAGCCCGGTAATTTATGCAGGTGAGATTCGGTTACAAATTTCTTTGTTTCTCTGTCTATAAATTTCATTACACAGCCTTATGAATAGCCTATTTACAAAATTGTGGGGGGTTTATATAAAACAAACGATATTCCCTACTTTTTTATAAACTAAACCTAGAATAACAAAGAGAAGAGAAAAGAAGAAAGTAAACAAATTGTAAACTAAGTAGCTATGTCGGTGGTGATAAACGGGGACTTAATCCAACTAAGCAATGGTAAATCACCTTCTACAAAAGCTGTAATTACAAAGTTAGGTGCAACGTTAATATCATTTGAAGTTTCTAAAACTGAGTATATTTTCACTTCTGATACGGCAAATATTTCAGCTAGTTCTACTCAACCAGTGAGAGGGGGTATTCCTATAATATTTCCTGCTTTTGGTAAATCGTACTTACCAAGTTTGAAAAATGTTCAACAGCATGGGTTTGCACGAAATTTACCATGGGAGTTTTTAATAGCAGAAGTATTAGACGATGTTACCATTGCCAAATTCAGGCTTCATGATAAATGCTGTACAGGTTTTACAGAGTTTAAAAGATGGTGTGAATACTATGGGAAAGAAATCAAATTTGAGTTAAATTTAACTTTTGAGCTTTTTGAAAAATCATTAAATTTGAGAGTGGATTTTACCAATTTGAACATAGATGAGCTAGAATTTCAATTTTTGTTTCATACATATTTCAAAATATCCAATGCTAAAGATTTATATATCACTGGTTTGGGTGGATTGAAACATTTGGATAGGTTGAAAAATAAGTATCAGACTAATAATGCTCCAATGGAGAAGGTAACTCAACAGACAGATAAATTATTTGAGCTTGATCAACACATTGGAGATGTTGATATTCTTTCTGGGAACGAGATTATTAGACTATCAAGTACAAAGAACTTGGATGATTTGGTTATTTGGAATCCATGGTTACAAGGAGTATCAACCATGAAAGATTTTAGTCCAAAAAATGGTTATTTAAATATGATCTGCGTAGAATTTGGAGCTGTTAAGGGGTTGATAGTTAAAAAAGGAGAAACTTGGTCTGCTGAACATAAAATTAGTATCTTATAATATCTTGAGTTTTATTATCTCATTATTTTTTTCATTGTCTTTCTTGAATATAATATATAATATTGAAACATGACTTGGCTGAGTATGTTTTATTTGAAAACCCACCACGAGATATGATAACAAAGGTGTGTGCGTGTTTTTCTTTATTTCTTTTTTTTTTTTACAGTAAAGTAAAAAAGTTGGGTTTTATCTAGATAAAATTATACAAATTGAACATAGTAACAGAGGAAAGAAGAGACAAATAATAAAAATAAAAACACAAACACACATCAAAATAGAAAACGTAAATCAAATAGAAAAAAATAGAGGTGTACTGAAGACTATAGAAAAGAACAAATAAACATTCATAATGCTTAGTGAGAATGAGAATGACTATGGCTATGGTCGTGTTCATCATCACCATGGCTGTGAGTGTGGGTATGACCATGACTGTGCTCATCTTCGTCTGCCTCTTCAACCTCTTCTGCTTCATCATCAGAGCTACTGAATTGATCTTCCATAGATTTTAAATCACCAACTTTTGGGAATGAACCAGAACCATATTCACCAGCCAGCTTAGCAAAATCAAGTGGTTCATCTGTTTGTCCATTAAAAGAGTTTAAAGCATTCAGTGATCCTTGTAAATCTTCTTCTTCCGCATCGGCTTGTTCATCTTCATCAACCCACTTGTCAAAATCAGTCTTAATATAGTGATACTTCAATTTTAATTTGGTTAATCTTGGCCAGTATTCGGAATCTAATGTCTTTTTAATCAAGACAAAGAAGAAGTGTGATCCACTTCCTTCATATTTAGAAGCCTTTTCATCAACTTCTTCAAAAAAATCTAACTCTAATTCATAATTTCTACCTCCTGAAATTGCAGAAAATTTCAATGATTCTGATGTTAGTACAATCTTTGGAGATTCTGCATCCACAATATTGACTGTTAAATATATCACATTTTTAGATGGATCTGAGTCACTTGATCTTTGAGCCCACAAGACTTTTATGAAATGCAAGAATATATAACCACCATTGACAATGGTGATTCATATCGCAAAATTTGTTAGTATTTAAGTATATTAAATGGGTGCAGTAGACCACTAACAACGAATATAGACAAAACTAGAAAACGTTGATCAATGATGCCCACCCCTAAAAAACCACTGACACTACCTAACGAATACCTACCTTCTGGTGCAATTGTAGACATTTCTTCTTTAAATATTGTAACTTAAATTGAGTATAGTATATATCAATTGGTATGTATATATATATATATATATAAACTTATCTACTGTTCTATATAAGATGTTCCTTTATTAAACTCAAATTTTATCATAACTCTAAAGCGCTAACTATTTTTAAACTGAACGAAGTGGCGGGGAGAGTTTAATAGAAATTTAAAATCTCAGATGCTCTCACCGCAAAGGACACAAATTTATTAGCGGCTGGAGGTGAATTATATATCATGTGTACGTAATCATTTATAAGCTAATTGCTAGTGATGCTGTAATACCCGGGAACCCCCACCGCGGGTTTAGTATACTCCAAAAACTGTGCCATAAATTTTTAAAAAAAATGTAACTCTTTGCTGACGTATGTATACGTAAATTATAATATATTTTTAGTTCCCTCGTCCTGTTTCTTCAGGGATGAGGCTTATATATCACGTGATTGGAACATATTTATGTATCTTTAATATATACATTAGTGACATATTTATTCGAGTACTGTAGTTTGGATAAAGTACAGATGAGATATTATTAAGTAGATAATTACATAAGATTAAGGAGAGCAGTTTATATGAGTAAGCTATAAGTAACTTCATTTCACCCTCTTTTGGTTTAGTTTGACGTCAAACGATCAATTAAATGCACACAGATCATATATATATGTGCGGCCTATTAACGACGTCTTCCAGCAAGCATAGATCTTGGGAGAATCTTCTTTCTTCCAGCAGGATTAGTTGGTGGTGCAGATGATGGTTGTGAGCTGAAGATGCTACTAGGGTCAAGGTTAGAAGAACCTGCAAATTGGAAATTAGGTGTAGCAGAGTGTGATCTATTGAATCCGCCCATATCTGGAGTTTGTGAACTTGAGGATCCAAATCCAAAGCCTTGTTGTGGAGGTTGTTGGCCCATAGCTGGAAGGTTAGTATTCCCAAAATTGAATATTTTGCCTGGTTGAGGTTGCTGGATACCACCAAACGCAGGTGTTGTCTCCCTTGATGCTGGATTTGAGAATGTACCATTGCTACCTCCAAATGCAGATGCAGCATTTGTAGATGCACCACCGAATACTGGAGTAGTGGTAGATGCCGCTCCAAATACACTAGAAGGATTGGTAGCATTATTAGCAGCACCTCCAAAAGAGAATGTAGAACTACTTGGTGCAGCTCCGGTAGTGGTTGCATTATTACCACCAAATGCACCGGCAGTATTACCACCAAAGGTTGAAACAGGAGCTGGAGTGGAAGGTTTCGAGCCACCAAATTGGAAGGATGATGCAGAGGTACTACCAAATGCAGAGGAAGCTGGTGCTCCAAATGAACTTGGGGTTGGTCTTTTCATAGGTCTTTCGGATGAATCTTCTGAATCGTTTTTTGTTTTGTTTGAATTAATACCTCCAAATGCGGATGTTGACGCAGTAGAACCAAATGAAAATGAAGGCGCACCATCTTTCTTAGGTTCTTGAGTAGTTGCAGCAGACGACGCACCAAAGCTGAGAGCTGGCATATCTTTCTTGACTTCTGGTGTGGCACTTCCTATTTGTCCTGGAATATTTAATGAAGGTATATTAGATGTATCGTTTGCAGTGGCAGCACCAAATGAGAATGCTGGTCTGTTATCATCTTTCTTTTCAGTTGGTGCACCAAATGAGAATGCTGGTTTAGCTTCTTCCTTCTTTTCTGCTGGGGCACCAAATGAGAAAGCTGGTTTGGCTTCTTCCTTTTTATCACTAGATGGAGCACCAAAGGAGAAAGCTGGTTTAACTTCTTCTTTCTTTTCAGCAGTTGGGGCACTAAATGAGAACGCTGGTTTGGATTCTTCCTTCTTCTCCGCTGGGGCACCAAATGAAAATGCTGGTTTAGCGTCTTCTTTTTTATCACTAGATGGAGCACCAAATGAGAAAGCAGGTTTAGCTTCTTCCTTTTTATCGCTAGATGGAGCACCAAAGGAGAAAGCAGGTTTGGCTTCTTCCTTTTTATCACTAGATGGAGCACCAAATGAGAAAGCTGGTTTAACTTCTTCTTTCTTTTCAGCAGCTGGGGCACTAAATGAGAACGCTGGTTTGGATTCTTCCTTCTTCTCCGCTGTGGCACTAAATGCGAATGCTGGTTTGGCTTCTTCCTTCTTTTCAGTAGCTGGGGCACCAAATGAGAAAGCAGGTTTAGCTTCTTCCTTTTTATCACTAGATGGTGCACCAAAGGAGAAAGTTGGTTTAGTTTCTTCTTTCTTTTCAGCAGCTGGGGCACCAAATGAGAATGCTGGTTTAGCTTCTTCTTTCTTTTTAGTAGGTGGAGCAGCAAATGATAGAGGTTGTTTAGTTTCTTCTTTCTTTTCAGTTGACACACCGAATGAAAACGCTGGTTTTGATTCTTCCTTCTTATCAGCAGTTGGGGCACCGAATGACAAAGGTTGTTTAGGTGGTTGCGCTGATTCTTGTTTTGTAGATTTAGAGAAACCGAATCCTGCACTTGGTGCTACAAACTTAGAATTTATAGATGGTTCGTCTTCAAGCTCTTCTAGAATGACACGTTTTGTTTTAATATTCTTGATATCAAGTGCTTTAGGCTTTGTTGCTGTATCAAAGCTACTTTTGAGTGGAGCTGGGGCAAATTGAGAAGAGGTCTGGGAGGTTGAGAATTTAAGCTTCTCAGCCAATGGCTTATAAGCATCGGCTTTGTTAATTTTATCGGTATCATTATCGATATCGGATGAGATATCGTACTCCAAGTCCATTTTGAAAATTCCACTTTTATTTTTTCTCTCATCTGGTATATCTAGTGCTTTATCAGCTGTCATAAGTTTTTTCACAGATAGTTTTGGATTATAATCGATTGTTTCAACACCGGTATCGATGTATTTGGCATTATTTAATGGAGATATACTAGTGGTTTTCATTAGATTTTGAGTATGATTCTTTAAATAGTTCAATCTAGATCTACGATATTTATCAGCCTCCATTCTTTTCTTCAACTGAATCAACTGTGCCCTTTCCAAAGGATCGATATGGAATGACTTGAATGTTTTTTTTGTACTTGTATTTGAATTCTTTGAGTTGGCCGTTCTAGTTGTTATCGGTTTGCTATTATTTGATTTAGATTTTTTTGTTGGGCGCTCATCTATATTTGATATACTAAAGTCAGATTTACTATTGACATTCAAAATATCACTATCATTTAACTTAGTATCAGCATGTAAACTAGTTGAGTTAGTCACTTTGTCCAAAAGGGAAATATCGTTTGCATTGTCATTATGTAAATCAGAGTATAAGACGCTATTTTCCTTCTTAATTTGTTCGTAGTAAGTTGCTAACTGTTTAGCGGTGATAGAATTAGAGGTTCCTAGTTTTCCAATTGAGATACTTGCGTTTCCATTTGTAGAGGAGAAATTCGATTCTTGCGATGATGATGATTTTGTTTCTTTGCTGCGAATTTTTAAAGGTCTAATACCAATGAAACTGAAAAGGTTCTCTTTCAATTTAAAGATCTTTGATGGACCCTGATGTGCATTTGATGTGTCATCATCAGATAATGGTCTCTTTAATGTATTATTTATTGACATATCTACTATTTGTTTTTGAGAAGTTACACACTTCTATTTTCCTGAGAATTTGGTTATAAAACGACTAATTGTGACTTGAGTTGTAACCTAGGTATAATAAGCCAGAAAAAACACACGCACAGATAAGACGCAGATAAAATATATCTATACCAATATAGATGCAATATATGATTGATATACTGTGATGGTTAGTAGTATCAGAAGTGTTTCAAGTTGTTTCCATATAAAAAGATTGTAAACAGAGAGATTAAAATTTTTTTTTTCAGCACCTTAAAACGGAAGAAACAGAAAAAAAAAAAAAAAAAAAAACCACAAAAAAAAAAAAAAAAAAAAAAAAAACCAGAAAATTTTTATGTCAGTTCGGGTTGCGG
>JAJLSX010000028.1:66065-121466 GCA_030567815.1 Ogataea piceae | reverse complement strand
TGTGGTGTCTGAAAGGAATGAAAGTTCATTGGTAGACCTTTCTCAAGATCAGATAGATCAGGTCATGTCTATCACTGCAACTTATGGACACGACGTGATATTAGAGAAATTGAGTTCAGATCCAATATCTGTATGCTCAGTACTTGAGTCCAGACTACTTATGGACGAATCTATTATAGACAATGATTCAAAATTGATAATACTAAGAGGGTTACTTGCCTCACTCACCCTCCCCAGGATACCTTTCACTTGGTCAAAGAGTGAAGAAGAAAGAAGTCAACAACATTTGAGAACGATAAACTATTATAAGATACGTTTGACCAGTATGATTTTATCTAGCACAACTTTAAATTGTGAATTTCAACTACAGCTTGCTACTACTTTGACTTCTTACTATTTGGGTGATTCGCTTCCTTGGTCAGACTCTAATATTTCCGACTTGGTTGACAAATCATTGCGTGAAATCAAAGCAGACGAAGATACCATGACAGTTGATTTGTTATACTCATTTGAGCCTTCTTTGAAACAGCTCAGTAAACTCAATGAAAAGAATTCAAAAATCACTTCCAGAGGTTACAAGAAGTGGCAAAATAATAATGACCTATTTAAAGGAATCAGCCCATTGTTAGGTAGCTCTTTTTCAAGTCATCTTAACGAGTCCGATCTATTCAAATTAGAGAATATTGGGATAATCTCGAGTCTACGGTATATAATAGATCATTTAAACACGGCTCAAATTGAACAAAACTGGAATATGATTCTTCCACTGTTATTACATTTTATGGATGATACCGATTTACTGATCAAGATTCAAGCCTGTCTATGTCTAGATTCAATAATGGGAAAAATAGAATCTCAACAGAGCGATATATCAACCAACAATAAGGGTTATCTCAACCAAGGATTGCACAATAAGAACATAATAGCAAAGACAGAAATATCCTCAGTTTTGTACGATTCTATAGTACCATGTTTACTAGCTCTACCATCTTTAACTCCACTTGAAAAATCATGCACGATTCTTCCAACTGCTTATAAAGTAGTGATTCGCTTATTCAAAGTTAGTGCTAAAAATTATGATTCTTACTGTTTGAGAATTACTAGTTTAGTCAATGATTTCGTGATTCCGTCTTTAATCAAAGTCAGAGAATTACCCAAACTAACAATCATACTCTTAAATATTTTAGAACACGAAATAGTTGAGAATGGTGGACTTTATAACTATTTGATTGTTTTAACCAGAAAAATATTGTATCCTGTATTAGACTGTTTAATTGACCCTTTCAGTATATATTCAAGCGATGTCTTACTATCTGGGTTAAATTTAATATATAACATGATTTCCACTGTCCCTAATATATCTAAATTCAGATATGATATACTAGCATGTCTGGCTACGATACTCAAAAGAGCGGATAGGTATCAAGTGCATAATATGGATCCAAAAATCCCTGAATTGATTCAAACAATAATTCAAACTGAGGAATTGGGAATAACTCCTGATGAATCTACCAAAGTAATATAACTCCAGAAAAACATGTAAATAAATAGACAGTTAATTAACTACTTAAATATTTAATTATATAAATATATAATTCAATAATTTAATTAATAATTTTTAAATTTAATTAATAGAGCCGCATGCATCGCTCTTTCGAATTACATTTTTAACCGCGAAAAATTATTAAAGGAATTGTTACAGTACAAAATGATTCGAAGACAAAACATGACATATATAAAAACGCTAAATTATAACAAGACACTAGTTTGTTTGGTGTTTATAAGTTGAGATATCTTTTCCTTATCCAGCAGCAAGTAATGGTAAAGTTCTTAACCCAATCAAAAGAGAGTGAGTTTGAATTTCCTGTTTTTCTTTTTGTTTTTTAGACGTTGTTTTATACAACAAATAGAGCAATTCTAATTTGACATACTAACTGATCCGATCTACGCATAAATGTTCTAGTCCTTCGTGAGAAGTACTCTTCTATCACATACTTGGAGAAACAAAGATTATCAGATGCATTTAGAAGTCCTTCCACATCAGAGTGGTCATACAAGACTGGATCTGCAAATAAACAGAGAAATAGATACTCTGATGTCTTACCATTTGATAAAAATAGAGTTAAATTAAAGGTTAAATCTACATCAGAATATTCTGACTATATCAATGCCTCGCAGATAACTCTGAAATCGGGATCTACAATAGGGAAATATATTTCAACCCAAGGTCCAACATCAAAGACATTTAAACATTTTTGGCAAATGTGTAATCAAAGTACTGAAAATCAAATCATTATAGTTATGGTTACACCGCTATACGAAGGAGGGAGAGAAAAATGTTTCAAATATTGGACAGAAAATGATTTTATCATTAAAGATTCTGCAAATGATGGTTTTACAAGTGACTTATCTTTCAAATTTAAAGGAAAATACAAGGCTCCTAACGATTATTTCGATATACTGGAATGGGAATTGACTGACCTTTCCAAAAAAACCACTAAACAAGTGCTACATTTCTATTATAGTGATTGGCCTGATTTTTTGGCACCTAATGCAACAGATCCAATTATAGAATTGAGTAAATCTGTTAACCATTTCCGCCAATCTTTCAAACAAACAAATGATAATGATGTATGTGAAATAGTAAGCGATCCACTATTTGTTCATTGCTCTGCCGGTGTTGGTAGATCTGGTACATTTATCACAATTGACTATTTCCTCAATCACTGTTTAGATAGTTTGAAAGAAACTAACGAATTACAGGAATCTGAATTGAATACGGACTTAGAGGATGAAAGATTAAAAGTTATCACTCCAATTAACAATCACGAAATTGAAGATCCAATATTCAATATTGTCAACGAGTTGAGGACTCAAAGAGTGTTGATGGTTCAAAAATTTGAGCAATTCATTTTCATATATGACTGCATGAAAAAATACTATATTGAAAATTACCTGAAAAATGGTAGAGCCCATTAAGTATCGCGGTCTCAAAACAATTCTGAAACAGAATATTACGCAAAACACAATGGGTAAAAAATTTGTACTTATATGTCTACCAATTTTCCATGTACATATTATATTATATAATATATTATTATATATAGAGTAAATAAATTACATTGCAGCTAAAAAAAAAACTAATACGTACTGCTCTGCACCTCATGATTTAATCATATTGACTGTCTTATCAGGGATTGGTAAAAACAATATAAAATTAAAAATTACTTTAGAAGATCACCAAATATTATCCCTAATTGGGTAAAATATTGCCATAATTCTGCGAAAATGAAAATCATATATATATATATGTATATAGATATCTGTCAAATATGCTTATCTAATTTAAATCGGCATTAGATGGAATGGGCGTTATAGCCAAGAAAAATTTCCAAATACATAAATAATTATATATCTTGCTATTTAAAATTTAAATATTTGTTACAATATATTTTATTATTTATTTACTATTTGGTAATTAACCTCAATCTAGAGCTGTATATGGGATTATCTTTAAATTTTAAAGCAGCATATGTGGCTAATGCAGCAGCAATAAAATGAAGTCTTTATGCCAAATTTCTTAAATTCCAGTGCAAAGTGCACGCACATACGTCACGTACGTACTCGTACCGCAAACTATTTGCCTATAGAATAGGCATTGCGAAGTGGCAAGTGTACATACATATTTGTCACCTAAACACAATGATTTACTACCAGGTACACACCCGCACGTTACACACAGCTATTGTGAATTTGAGTATGAATGTACGTATGGGAGGTAAATCTGACATTACAAGCACGTGAATTGGAAAAGTACACGGTAAAGTTAAAGCCTTGTCTATTTTATAGTGTACCTAGATATACCACAATATATACGGTCTATTTAGTATTTTTATATATATATTTAGAATATTATCCTGGCAGAAGTTATATATCTTGAATATATTATTATATATATAGATAATAGCTACGATGTGTTGTTCATTTAGAGCAATTATATTATTATAATATAATTATATGCGGAACATCCGCAGTCCCACAATTACAAGGCTTTTCTCAAACACGCCAATACGCCAGCAGATCTTCCAAAAAAAACCGATTTTTTCAAGAAAAGAATAATTGAAAAATTGCTAACGTGCTATAATTTATATGTACAGGATTGGCTAGTTGAGAAGTAAATTATATACCACATGTAGCAGGGTTGCCCCCTCCCTCCGATACATATGCTATATATGAAAATTCACTCAAATAGCAGCTAGTACATGGCACAGTAGCCTGCCAGCGCTTAATTCTAAGTAGAGAAGTTTATCCCTTCGGAAGATCCGATGGTCATATATATACAACATTCACGGCCGTAGGTAATTTTTAATCTTCAATTCTAATCAATTTTAAACTTTACTAACCCACAATGCTATAAATAAATATTACAAATTTAGGTTATAATTTAACCTTAAATTATAAGCAAGGCAAATTTTGATTAGTAATTTGAAAAGGTGAAGAATGTATGTATATATATTTATATATAGATATTAATTATATATGGATATTTATAATGATTATATATCCATTTGTACACTCAAAGTTCAACAAATTAAAGGTAAAAATTAAAAATTTCCGTGACAAACGTACCGAACAGTATGTATACATCATATATATCCCCTCCTGAATTCCCCGTAACCCCTCTAGATCCTCTGCGCACATCCGTCAGATTTAATATCATTTTTTTATCCCTGAACCGGGTCATCAGGGCCTGTACATATATATTATATATATTATATAATATATACTATATAGTATATATAGCTCCCTGTCTTATACGCGTGGTCAACGCGCAGATATATATATAATATATATATATATTAGTACAGTTATGCATAGAGGATTATAGGATTCTGTACATACATTTGCAAAACGCACCACACAGGATTTTACATTCCAGATATTAAAAAAGCATCTTCTTTCCCGTACTGAGTTATAGTTTTCGTACGCGCAGCCTTTACATCCTCGAGGAATTGCATCATATATATTATATAATAATTATATAATTAAATTTTCCAGCTGCGTACGTCGTACGAAACAAATAATAGCGGCTTTGTTACAATCTAGATATATATATATATATATATATTATCTAGCTATATAGACACTGGGGAATTTGTAGCTTTAAGGCTCAAATTTGATTAATCATACTTCAAAATTTGTATATTATTAGCGGTTATAGTTCTTTGATTATTAAATATATAGTAGTTTACCGGATATCCTTGCTATGCTGTTTCGCAGATAAAAGCCACTGTTTCGAAATAAAAAACTTAGCAGGAGAAAAAATAAGAATATATATATAATTATTAATAATCGAGTAGTTGAATATATTTATTTAGTAATTGCTCAATCCCATAATATATATATATATATATACTCAACTGTGAAAATTAATACTATATCGTACTATATCGTACAAATCTACTATCGTGAAATACCTAAATATACTGGAAAATTAAGTTGAATTATAATAATACAAAGACTCGGTTGCTGTCTCGGGTGGTAGTAAAATGAAGAAAGAGCTATATATCTACAAATTGACATTATACTTAAAACTTAAATCTTTCCGCTTAATTACATTGATTATATAATCCACATCAGTACGTATGGTTCATCGCACATATAATATATAGCTGACAAACCGGGCCTGGCTGGTAAGTGAGCTATCTATATAGCTAGCAATTCGAGCGTGCGTGCGTTATTTGTAGTTTGAAAAATAATTAAATTATTTATTCTATGGCGTTGTTTCTTAAAACAATAGCTGGTAGCGGATATTCTGAATTATTTTAAGTATTGTGACATGCTCCAGTGAAAGTTTCTTACTGCGGTGTTTTTTTTTTTTCTTTTTTGGATTTTTTTTGTATTTCCTTTCGGTGCTGTGTTTTTTTAGTTAAGATTTATAATGCTATATATATATATAATATATATAGATAGATAAATAATAGCATTCTTGTAGTAATTGCTTGTTCAAATGGGATATATATTGAAACATATTGTCATAATAATAAAGGGGTGAACAAGTTTTGGGCACCTTTAGAATCTGCGTGGTAATGGGGTATTTGTTTTTTAATAATATATATTAGTATATACTATATAGTATATATAGAACCAAAGATCATTCTGACATTGAGACACTCTGCCGCAGCAGGATTCTTATAGTGACAACCGTTTAAAATGTGAGTGCGTCACTAT
The DNA here is from genome assembly GCA_030567815.1 of Ogataea piceae. Lineage (NCBI taxonomy): Eukaryota > Fungi > Ascomycota > Pichiomycetes > Pichiales > Pichiaceae > Ogataea > Ogataea piceae. Next base: position 115,235 of record JAJLSX010000028.1, on the reverse strand, counting down.
TATACTTGTAAGATTTCTATTGTATTAAAGAGTGCGGTTTGTGGTCATCCTTGAAATAATATTTCACGCTTCAACCGTGGGAAACCATATGCTAATAATCTCCCCCTTATTTAATCCCATCCCCTCCCAACCCAACCCATGACCCGGATGATCGTGTAGATAATTCGCACGAGTATCCGTACTCTTCGTGTATATACCCCACGAGCAGGCGTGCTAGCTATATATACGTCTAATGTATATTAGTATATAATATATATATATAAGTATAATATTTAATTATTATTGTAAAATATGTCGACAATGGCGCACGTCTGCATTTTGAACATATACCATCAATGGGAACTCCTCGGTAGTGTTATGAATATATGTGTATATCTAGCTAGATTCACGTAACTAAAACCATCTTTAAAATCATGGTTTCATCTTGCAATATATTCATATAATCATTCTATAACTATAATAATGAGCTTATTATTATATAGATGTATAAAATCAAAGTTACTATGAGGAATGGCAACTTTTCTAGTATTTTTTTCGTTTTTCATTACAGTTTGTCATATTAATTTATATGTTTTGATTTGGAATTGAAATAAAACGTTATTACTGTGTGTGGCTCATATTACATATATAACAATAATATCCAAAGCAAAAATATATATTATATAATATATAGTATTATATACATTATATATATAATATATATTGGCTTTTACATTTGGTTGCGCATTTTTCTATTTGTTATAGTAAACGGTAATAAATACTGTCGCAATATATAATTATGGGTAACCAACTCCAAATTGGTTGATTTATTTAATTTTTAAATTTTTTATTGCAAAACAAAATAATTTTGTATCATGCCACTGCATAGTAACCAATTTCAAAAGATTGTAAGATTATTGGTATAATTGATTTTAAGTTTATCTTGAGAGGCAACAGGCAATTGTGGCGGGATACCATAATCAATTATATATCTTTAGTCAATTAACTAGATTACTAGCTATAGCTGATTCATTTAGCAGGGAAAGCCAAGTAAAACTTCAAGTGTATATAGGTTATATAACGTATACTACTATATAGCAATATATACCTCGAATTTCCAGAGGGGGGGGGGGGGGATAATAAAGGAGGTAGCGGACAATATTTATTCACAGTTAATGATTTTAATGTTTAATGGTTAAATTTAATAATATTAGTATATGTGGTATGAGTTTACATAAATCTATATAATATATATAAATATATATATATACATCTATATTAAATCAGCTAATCATATACAGTATATTTGTTTAATTAACATATATAAAACTAATTAGAGATCTGGTAAAAAGGCTCGAAAGGCACAATTAATTTATTGACAGACAGCTATGACCATAGAATCAATCATATATATATATATATACACCCGCACGTCTAAAAAGCTAGAGCTAGCTAGACAGCTTTGGGCACCCGGCCGGCCTAGCGCCAGACGTACTTGCCAGCACATGTGTGCTGTCAATCTTTCTGACAGCATGAGTTTAATCCATAGGGTTTGAGCCTTGAAGCAGTTGAGCATTAAAGTTAAAGAAAGCTGCGTGTACGTACTACTATGTGTTATATATAATATATTATACGTACGGTCCACGGCCCGCACTCACATCCGAAACTGCCCCAATATTCGAAGTATACTCTATTCTGCCATGAGTCTGCGGTATTTTTAAAAAATTTAGAATTGTATTTGATCTTTGAAACCATGTCTAATACTTTTTAGATTCTTAGTAATAGCAGACATAATTACGATGAAGAAATATATATATATGTATAGATATAGATATATATATTATATAGGTAATATATATATATATATGTTATGTAAATACTCTACATAAACTGGTTAATGGCAATCATTATAACACATCAAATGCTACATCGCAGGTTCCGAATCAACTAATGACATTGTGTCAGCAATACGAAAAAAAAAAAACGAACAAGAACAATAAAATATTCGACAGTTAACTTTTCATATACATTTTATTTTTTATTACCCCGTATAAATGAATAAACTTCACGTCACAAATTATATATGATTAAGCTGCGCTGCGGGCCAAAGACAAGAAAAAAAAATAGAAAAAGAAATCCACAACAGAAAACAGTAAGTAAATTGGCCATTCGCATTGCAATTAATCGCTGCCATGATGGGAAGGTAAATGACGCTATTGATGTGTATGACCGTGGGTATTCATCCTGCTATGTCCTGGCCGGCCCCCCACTCCCCCCGTCTTCCCCCGTATACGCCTATATATAAATAAATTCTCGCAGGTGACGAGATGAGTAACAAATTAATTTATAGTAATTTTGCATTACGTAAGTGCGATTATTCAGAACAACAAAAAATGGAGAAAGTCCGCACTGCCACAATTGATATTGACTCGAGCATTGCCGACATTTCCTAATTGGGAAAATCGCATAGATAAACTGAAAATTAAAAATCTATTGTTATTAAACAATAAAAGTTAATTAATTCAACAATAAAATATAACAAGGAGAACAATAAACTATCGTTGTTTCCATTTATTTGTTCAAATTTTAAAAATTGTTATAAATTTATATGGTTAATTTTTGAGTAAAAATACCAAAAAAAAAAAAAGTCAAAAACAAAAATTTATAAAGTTTAAAATACAACGACGCTCTTTGTTTAAAAAGTTTTATTATCACAGTATAATTTTATAACAGGCTTGATATTGATATATATTATATTAAATTAAATTGATTGATCGATTGATATTTTCTTAATTATATACAATAATATAATATATTCTATATAATCTAGCTAGCTGATCGAGAGTCCGACGGGTGGAGATATTTCTTTTTTTTTCTTTTTGTTTCTTTTTCCCTTGCTTATAACAGACACATTATATATATTATATATATATTATATATTATATATTATTTATTATATTATTTTCTTCTCCCCCCCGTTACTATTAGCTTTCTTTTTTTTTTTCTTTTTTTCTTTTTTATATATATTTTTAATTTTTTTTTCATATAAATCAATAGTATATTCCCAACTTTTCAAGTTGTTTATATATATATTTCAATACTTTAATAATTTTTTATTGTTTTTTTCCCTTTTTGATATTATTCAATTTCGGTAGTCTTTTTCAATAATTGACAAATACATTCATATATATAGATATATATATATAGATATACTTTATATATATATCCAATATTTTTCTTTTCTCTCCCCTTTGTATTATATATATAGACCTATATTCACTACTATATATATTTCACATTTTGATCACAGATTCTTCTATACATCTTATTCAAATACAGCTTCCTAAGTTTAAGCCTGTATCATCTACATCTCTTATAATATTAGTTCTAAACACTATGGAAGTTTCAAATTTAATTAACAAACAGCAATATATTTCAAATAACGAAAGATTAACACCTCCAAATTCACCTTATGATCTTTTACCTACTCCTCAACAACATCAACAACAGTATAACAATGCTCGTAAAGTGCAGTTACCATCAATTAAGAATATTTTAAATTCATCTGTATTTGATAGTATGAGTAGTGGTGGTGGTGCCATCGCGAGTGGTGTGCATGGTCCTTCTCCTATCACTGCTTCATCATCTTCTAATTACTCTAATTCATTATCAAGCTATCATTCAATACCAAATTTTAATAACCATCAATCAATTTCTCCACTCTCATCTAGATCAAGCTCTCTAGTATCACTAATAGAGACAAGTTCTCAATCTTTAACACTACCAATACCAATATCATCATCACAACAATCGCAACAACAGTTACAAACCGCTTCTTTACAGAGATTATCAATTGATAGTCAACACTCATATTCTATTTACAATAGACATCAACCTCAACGTTCAAGTTCGTTAAACTCACTTCGAAATGATTATTCATCATCTATAAGTTCATCTACATCCACTGAAAATGATTTCCATCAAGAAGAACAAGAAAAGGAAACTACATCTTTCCCAACTTCCACATCCTCATCCCCATCTTCTTCATCGGCTGGTTTAAGAAGTAGAAGTAACAGTTCAGTTAGTGTTAGTTCGTCTGTAATTACTAATATTGATTCATTGAACAAAAAGAAAAGATCCAATTTACCTAAAAAGACAACCGTTGTATTATTAAATTGGTTAAATAATAATTTGGATCATCCATACCCAAATTCTAATGAAAAATTAGATTTAATTAACAAAACTGGATTAACCAATCAACAATTATCAAATTGGTTCATTAACGCAAGAAGAAGAAAGATTCAACTGTTAAGAGAGATTAAAACTAATAGTACAACCATCTGAATTGATTTCACATATGGCACTAAACATTTCTTTTTACTTCGTTTATATTCGCTTACACTTTTACTTTTACTATACTTTATCTCTTGTCCTCTTTTTGTTTTTATTTAAAGTGTATTTTTTGTTTATTTATTTATTTATTTATTTTTTTCTTTCCTTCCTTCTTTACTTCCTGTTTCTTCCTTCCTACATCCCACCACTACCTTTACTTTCCTCTCACACAAAAAATAAGGAATTGAATACATGGAAATTGCAAGCATATTGAGTATGCTATATAAAAAAAAAATTTATATCTATATCGTGTCCTGGTGTCACCCATATTGCTTTTCTACTTTATTTATCTTTTTTTTTTTTATATTTATTTTTAATTGTATGTACACTACATTTCAATATATGATATGTTGATCTATATAATCTTTTATAAATTTAAAATAAAACCCCCCAAAAAGTGCTTCAAGATAGAAATTACAAATTATAAAATGGTTTGATATCAATTGGTTATATATATTCCTGTTTGGGTAATTTAGCCCAAAAATTACGTAAGTTAGACCGCTCTACAGAATCATATTATATAAATTTTAATTACCAATAAATACATCATCGAATTATATGATGATTGGGAAATAAATACAAGTTTATCGAATGTCAATAGTTGATTAAATTGTGCGTAAATTGTAAAATAAATGAATATATTAACGTATAATTAACTTAATTGAATACTATTGTATAATTACAAAAGTATATATTTCATCCATTCATCATCATCAGATTGTTAAAATTATATAATTAACACAATATTCGAAGAGACATATAAATATGTGTAAGCTGTTTGTGAAAATGGGAAAATTAAAAAGAAAAGTCAAAAAAAAAGCCAAAAAAGCCAAAAGCCATCAAAAACAAAAAACAAAAATTATAAATATGCGCGCATCAGCCACAGATTAACAATTGTTCTTATTAAATGTGATTGATAAGTAAGAAATCGAGAATTAATAAATTTAATTTATTTTGCCAGAGGCAATTAAAATTTTCAAACAAAAAAGCCTATTGTATTATGTAATCTATACTCGCTGTTGATGGACTGTTTTATATGTTAATATAAGCGTACATTCAGGATTTACATAACTATTACATAATTATTACATAATGCGTATATATATATATACATGCAGAATTTTATATATAAGAGATCGATAGTCTATTGAGTGAGATCTTCAAAATGATATACATGAATTATTCAGTTACTTATCTAGTATATAATATTATATAATTACAAGTTAGTGGTAACAGTCATTGTTTTAGCATTAATCATTAAGATTGGTGGTAATCCATTTGTCCAGAGATTTAAATTCATGACATACTCTAAACTTTCCTTTTCATCTTTATGGATACCTATATCTGGAGAAGGTAACGTTGTGAATATTATAGCAGATCCATTTGAAGTTTTAAGCATTAATTCATTCAATATTATAAATTGAGATTTACTGGTTAATTCATTGAATGAAAAATTTAAGTTGTCGTATGAGGTTGAATTTGAAGTTGAATGTGGATCTGGTAATTGCGTAAATTTATTGTTGTTATCAATTGATTCCGTTCCTCCGTATCCACTTGCCATTCCAATCAAACTACTAGTATTAGTTTGTATACCGGTTGGATTTAGTAGTATATTTGATTGTGATGTTGCATTGGCTGTATGTATACTGTTATTGTTTGTATTTGTTGTTTCTGAGGTTCTCTTTGAAGACACAGATCTTGAATCGTCCTGAACAAACATAATTGATGGTTCATTACCTTGTGCATTCTCGAAAACTTGTGAATTTGGCATGGTATCGGCAGAGAATGTAGATGTCTTTTTCTTGAATGAACTTGTCGACTGTAAATGTTTCAATAGTGGTTTTCTCAAATGATGTGCCTTTGACGGATTTGTGAGATGGGGGTAGTGTTGTTGTTGTTGTTCACTGAACTTAGGTGTTGATGTACCACCACCTACTGAAGAAGTAGTGGAGTTTATTGATTCTATATCAGAAGCTGAATAGTAATCATCTTCTGATGCAGAATCAATTAACGTACGCTTAATATCATTATTTGATATTTTATTTGTCACCATGGAAAATGAAACACCCATTTTACTAATAACATTGGTAGAGTATCTTCTATGAACACTATTTTGAAATTTCTTGACAACTTTGGGATTCACTTGAATATTAGTAGGTTGTGGGATTTGAGATAACATTACACGTTCTTGTAGAGGTATAGCATTGTCTCTGAATTCTTTAACCATATCCCACCATGGATCATCTTTTAATTCCAAATCAATTTTTGCTTCCAATTTATCATCACTTGGTTTTTCACCTTTGGTGATCAGATTGTATGACTCAAATTCTCCACTACTCAAACATAGAACTAAAATCTCTGCTTTAATTCTCAACACTTCAAGTAATGAGGCTAGTCTGTTTTTTTCTTCTTCTATATCAGATTCATATTCTACAAAGACAACAACTCTAATCTTGTGTGTTTTCTTCCAACTAGGAACAGTATTTAAAATAGCACCAAGTTGTAAAATTAATGTATAGGTATCAAAATTTGTAGTTAATATGTTTTTACCATTAGTTTCATTCATGACCCTACTTGACATTTGAATAGGATACAAATCGATATATCTCTTTTCGTCCTCTGAAAGTGATGCTTCGTTATCTGATGGAATGTGTAATCTAGGAAACCCTTTAGCAACGGCAATATTACTGTCTAATAAAGATAAATCTTCAATTGAATGAACCCATTCAGCTAATTTAACTTTAGATCCTAATTTACAAGGATCTGTTGGTAATTTATTGAGATTAACATCCACTTGTTTTGTAAAACTAGAGTTTTTACTCTCAAACTCTAGTCCTGGTGGCAGTTCCTGTCCATCATATTTAGCCAAGTCAAAAAAACCAATGATTGTAATATTTGGTCTCATACCTCCTAATCCACTTCCTAAGAAAACACTTCTAACACCCCAAGTAAATGATGGAGCAATGACAACTTGAACAAATGCTTTCAAATTTAAAATATCTCTCAATTTTGTCCATGCTGTACGGGTTTTCTCAAATTCTGGAAGTTGATCTTGGAAAGTATCAGAAACAATGACATGACCCATGATATATAGACCACCTTTTTTCAAATGGTTACAAAAATTGATCAATTTCCAACCTGTTCTAGGATTATCGATTAAAAGTAAAACTTGAGGTCTCCAATATTTCACATTATCTTGACGTAGTTTCAAAAGGTACTTTCTAACCTGATGATAAATAAGCGATTGTGAGACATCACCCCACTGTTTGGGTGGTGAAGTGTAATGAATAAATAAAATAAGAAATAATAACATAATGAAAATTAAGGTTGCAGATAGACCATCCACAATAAACATAGCCAAACCTGAAAATAATGTACCAACTAATGCAGTTGAAGTACTAAAATATTTAAAACTTGGTCTGAAATTTGGTGCTGAACCAATCTTCAACAAACCACAAGCTAAATTTGTCACTATAAATGTCATTAAAAATGCCATTGTTATCAAAGTAGCAATTTGATTGATATCGGCAAATAAAAATAGTTGACATAAAAACCAAGTAAACAATATACCATAGATTGGATCATCCTCGGAATTACCAATACCAAATATTTTTAACCCAGGTAAAATTTCATCTCTCGCAATAGCTTGTAACACTTTAGCAGCACCAACAATACCAACAATGACAGAAAAAACAGAAGTTGAAGTTTCACCAATCAAAATAATAAGTGGAGAAATATTAACTGATTGAATAACTTGAACATCCTTGTATAGTAAATCTCTTGAAATGGAACATCCCATTGAAATGATAACGAATAAATATGAAACAAAAGTAACTAACAGACCATATAGAGTACCAGTAGGAATTGACTTTGATGGATTTTTCAAATCACCAGACATTGAAGCACCAGCAAAGATACCAGCCGTTGCTGGGAAGAAAATACCAAATAAATCATTAAAATTTTCAACACCATTTAATTGAGATCCTGCAGCACCTTTGGTAAAGCTTGGATACAAATTTGATTTCAAATTCTCCCAGGATGGACCAGTGTAATATTCATCAACTATAGGTAAATAGAAAGGTTTAACAAACAAAACAGATAATGGGACAGAAAGTGTTGATAGTATAAGTAATATACATAGAACAGTACCACAATTAGAAACTGTCTTCGAACCAATTAAAGCAACAATTGTACATGCAGCTAAAAATATAGAGCAATAAAGAAACTGATACCAATAATCATCTGGTAAGATTTGGCCAATGACACCATTTTTAGTATTGAAATTATAAAGTAAAGGCTCTATAAAACCTGCAACATTTAATGCAGAATTTAAAGCTTGACCAATATAAAAGATTATACCAATTGCACCACCAAATTCAACTCCTAAACTTCTAGATATCATATAATAAGTACCACCACCTTTAACGGTACCATTAGTCGCAATGGCACTAATTGAAAGTGTAGTTAATAGATCAATTGTATAACTCATAAATAGCAATAGCAAAGTTCCAAGAATACCCATTTGACCCAAGACAAAACCGAATCTAAGGAACATCAAAATGGATAAAACATTCAATATTGTGGGCAATGCAACACCATTTAATGTGTCTAACTTATTGGCAGTTTTATCTATTTGTAACTGATGGTTGAATGAATCATTCTCATATGACTTTGATTGTTGCTGTTGTGAATTTATTGATCCATAATTCCTTGTATCGCTAAAAGAAGCGTCTAACGCACTTGATATACTGGATGAATTAGGCATTATAAATAATTATGGATACGTGTGTATGTATGTGTAAGTATAACCAGATACAAATGGATTTCACAACACTTATTTGATTTTGTAGATAAGATATGTGAGGCTGACCTTTTAAAAGGTGAAATATGAAGATTGAAAAGCAATATACTGCTCAAAAAAGTGATATTATAATCATACAATACAGAAATGATGAAAAAATTCTGATTAATTGAGTATATTATGATCTAAATGATATACAATCTTACCTTTGATATCATATATTTTGCGTTATCAACTATCAACCTTTTGTGTTTTTTTATTTTTATTTTTTTTTTTTTTTCTTCTGTTTTGCTTTACACTTTTTTTTTCTGTCAAAGTTTTATTTTGCTGTAAACCGTGCGCGATCTCTCTTACAATTTATGCTGCGTAGATAAATATTATTATATGAGACGTACATTGACTTGCGTGCGGGTGCACAGTGAGCAATAAGGATCACGTATTGTTATCGATATAATATCTACGTGTTTATATATATATATATCTTAGTTTAAGATCTTTCCCATATATATATATCTTAGTTTAAGATCTTTCCTATATATATATATATATATATGTATATATATAATTATGGAGATAGATATCTAGTAAATATGGATCAACTTCAGTTAGTTCTTGAAGCAAATGTATATGTCGTGTGAAGTTTTAACCGTGCCCAGTGCGATCTGGCTGCATAATTGAAAATTGGCTGCTTAAAGACTCCAACACACCAACACATGTTTGCAAGTATTCCTTATGCAGTGTATATACAATTATCTGAAATTTATTCTTGCTAGATATATATCTATTTGTATAATTATAATTTTACCTATACTAATAACAATTATATATATATCCCACTCTGGTATTCGAAATCAATTGTCATCAAATCCTTATCATTAATACACCACACGTATATATTTACACTGCCTTAATTCTTGAATTATAATCAGACTTATGTCAAATCTTATGTAATTATATGTATTTGTAATAAATTATGTAATTGTATATTAAGTAAAAATTTATAACGTTATACATATATATATTATAATATCTCCAGTCGCTTTTGTTGAAAATATTATACTAAAGGAGAAGAGCATCATTTGATTTCTTTATAGTCTGTTTGTCAAATGGTATATAACAGACCATTCTCTTTAATCAGAAAACAATTTACTCAGAGAATATTGAGCATTTACATATAGTATCTTGTTAGATATCGAAAATATATTTAATTACAGATGGATAGAAGACCATTTCATGACCAGAGAGGCGATGGGCCAGGTAGACCTAGACAATACTATGACCAGGATTCACATTCATATGGGCATCCATCCAATAATTACAGAAGAGGATCAGATAGACAGTGGAACTACGATAATAGACATAATTCGTACCGTGGAGGATACTCAAATAATAGACATTACTCTCCACATTACAATCAACATCAACATCAGGAAAGATCTTATAACGACAGACAAGATTCATATACGCCCGCATTAAATAGACAGCCTAGTCAGTATCCATTACCACAAAATCCAAATGAAAGATACTCTTCAACAATAAATCAACATGATCATCGCACTAACCAAGCTAATAACAGTACTTTGACACCTCATCAAGCAAATTTTACAAATGAGAGACATAGCGTAAGTACTATTTCTAGAAATCAAATTTCAGATCCAATAAAAGATCAAAAATTAACAAATCTTTATAATAATAACTCGAATTTAGATACAAATATATCTTCTGTAGAATTACATTCTAAGAGACCGGGATCTGAATCCACTAATTATCAACAGAAACAGCATGATAATAGTTCACCAGCTTTGAAAAAGGTCAAGATAGAGACAAAGAAACAGATATCAACATTGAGTAAGCCTTCATTGATGAATTTCTCAGCAAAGGCAAAAGTTAAGAAAAATATAGGAACAGAAAACAACGGCCTTGTTAAATCTTTTAAACTTAAACAGAATAAAGCATTCGAGGATGTTATCGAGGATGATAATTCAAAAGAAACTACAAAATCATCATCAGTTTTCAAACGTTCCATTAATTCTATATCACCAAATACTACTAAACAAGACCCAGTTGAAGATGTTGATATTGATTCTTTCATTTCCCAGCTATCTTCAAATGAAAAGAAAGTGTCCTCGATAAACACTGATATCAATGTTCTTGGTTCTGATGATGAAACAAATGATGAACCATTAAATGAAACACTAAATGTAGAAGAAGAAACATCAAAACTTTTGAGAACATTGAATGATCAAAATAAGAAATCTATTCCTGAACATCCATTTGATACAACTCCATTTGATAAAGAATTGTACCAAGAGTGTGATCTCATTAAAGGATTAACTAAAGAAGAACTTCAATCTTTAAGATTAAGAGATGGGATAACGGTGAGAGGAAGACGTGCAGTTAGACCAATACTTATATGGTCACAGGCAGGTTTACCACAGTCCATTATATCTATCGTTGAAGACTTAAAATTTGAAACTCCAACTACTATTCAATGTGAAACCTTACCAAATATCATGAAAGGTAATGACATTATTGGTATTGCAAAGACTGGTTCTGGTAAAACATTAGCATTTTTACTCCCTTTATTCAGACAACTTTTAGCAAATAAGTCAAAGGCTAAAAAAACCAACACTGCATACCCTAGAGCACTTATTATGACACCAACAAGAGAGTTAGCACTTCAGATTTTCAAAGAGTGTTCCAAGTTTCTTGATAGATTGAACTTACAAGGATGTTGTTGCTATGGGGGACAGTCAATTAGTCAACAAATTGCGGAGCTCAAGAAAGGGTGCGATCTTATTGTTTGCACACCGGGTCGTTTAATTGACCTTCTTTGTGCTAATGGTGGTAGAGTCCTTGCTCTTAATAAGGTTACTTATATGGTTTTAGACGAAGCAGATCGTATGTTTGACTTAGGATTTGAACCTCAAGTTATGAAAGTTATCAATGTGTGTAGACCTGATAGACAAACTGTTTTATTCTCTGCTACTTTCCCACCAAAGATGGAAGCTCTAGCAAAGAAAATATTGGCAAAGCCAGTCGAAATTTTAGTGGGAACCAGAAACTTAGTCAATGAAAAAATTGATCAGAAATTTGAGGTTTTAGAAGATGCCTCTAAGAAATTCAACAAACTACTACAGGTTTTAGGTGATTTCAAGCAGAGTGACAGCACTGGAAAAATCATTATCTTTGTTGATAGACAAGACAATTGTGATAAACTAACTACAAATTTAATTGCCAGAGGTTATCCAGCAATGTCATTACATGGTGGTAAAGAACAACTTGATCGTGATGCTACAATATCTGATTTCAAGAAAGGTATTGTTGATATCTTGGTTGCTACATCTGTTGCTTCGAGAGGTTTAGATGTGAAAGACTTGAATCTTATTGTTAATTACGATTCTCCTACCCATATGGAGGACTATGTTCATAGAGTTGGTAGAACAGGAAGAGCTGGTAACTCTGGTACCAGTATCACACTATTAACACTTGATCAAGATAAAAGTGCCAATGATATAGTTAAGTTACTTGAATTATCCCAAGCTGAAATCCCAGAGAAACTTTTAGCATTAGCAAACAAATTCAGAGAGAAACTTACGAATGGAGAGGTGAAGTATAGTTCAGGTTTCGGAGGTAAAGGATTGGAAAAACTACAAGCTATTAGAGAGGAAAATAAGAGATTGGAAGAAGCAGCTTATGATAAAACAAGTTCAAACACAGAAAAATCAAGTAATAATCAAGATGATGAAGAGGATAATTCAAAAGATACGGAAGCTACAGAGTCTGTCATTGCTGATCTTCACTTGGATGACTTCAAGGTCATTCGTGGTACCGCTAAAGGGCCAGATGCTTCCCAATTCCATGCTAAGTTAAGTCTAAATGACCTTCCACAACAAACAAGACAGTTTGTTACTAATAGAGAGAGAATTGCAACTGTTGTTGAAATGACTTCCACGTCAATTACTACTAAAGGTCAATTTTATCCTCCTGGAAAACAACCTACTGAAAAGGATCCGCCAAAATTATATTTGTTAATCGAAGGTGAGAGTGAGAAAATTGTTCAGACTGCAATTGACTTATTCAAAGAGTATTTAGTTAAAGGTCTAAGCACCCAAATTAAGGGAGACAAGACCAAAAAATTTACTATTACGTAGTGGTTTTTTTTTTCTTCTAAAAAATTTATTTTCTATAATACCAATCAAATCTAGCATATATAAATTACATATAAAAATTACATATGAAAATCTAGTAACCGGTTTTCTCGAATGCAAAGGCAAGATAAAATGAACAAGCATCTCTATCTTCACCACTGACACCATAAGAACCGTCTTCTCTTCTTAGCGATTCAATCAATGGTCTAGGGAATTTATTGAAATATGTTGGGATTTCTTTATTGAAAAGTTCGAAAAAGTTTTTTTTGTAACGTAACTCCAAATTATACTCTTCACAAAGAGATCTGAACTTTTCAAATGGGACAACGAATTCAGGGACATTATCAACAGCATCAACCAAGAAATAATTATAAATATTACCAAAAGGTTCTTTGAACTTACCGTCTGATGGAGGGTCAGTTGGGAACTCGACAGAATATATAGAATTACCCCATTTTTTTTCACCTGGAGAAAGTTTTTTCAACTTCCAACTAATAAAATCAGATGATGGGATGGTTCCTATAAACATACCTCCCACTTTTAAAGATCTAGAAACATTCTCTAATAAATGTCTAATTGTTTCTTCGGAATTAAATGCGTAGTGGAGGCAGAATTGCATAGAAACGGTATCAAATTCAAAATTAACTTCTTCTCTAAACTCTTGTAATAGTTTTGGAACTGGGGTATTGAATGCATCACCAGTAGCAAATATAGCATGGAATTGGAAACGAGATCTTCTATATCTTGAAATGGCTTCTTTGACAGACTGATCAGATAAATCTATACCCACATATGAACCAGTTTGAACAGATTCCCACTTGGCCATATCACCACCTTTACCACATCCTAAATCTAAAACATTACCTCCTTCTTTAGCATATTTGTTTATAAGAATATACTTAATACAGTTATTGAAAGAACGTAGTTTATAAATTTTAGATTCTGTTCTCTTTTCTCTACGAGAGTGGAAAGTTTGTTGGTTATATTTCTGTCTGATGATTTCATCCTTTTGTTCTTGCTTCAAACCAATCAAACTTTCAGAATTCACTCTACTTTGAGAGTATTCATTGGTCTCAGGTCTATGATTATCAGGTCTTCTTCCATGTCCAGTTGACTGAATAGACCTCTGTAAAGCTATTTGTTGTTGCTGGTAAACATCTTCTGGCATCCATAATGGACGTTCTTGTGTAGGTAATGGAAGTGGTGAAATATTATGGTCTAATTCCTCTGCCTCTGGCTCTCTTCTTGTCAAATCTGAAACTGGATTATTATAACTTTGTTCAGGTGGTTGATAAAGTTCTGTCCCTTCTGACTGTTGGGTGGATTCTTCTTCGTCTACTTGGTTGTCGTCACGTCTTCTTGATGAAACTTTAGAAGTCTTTTTAATCACTCTTCTCTTTTTGAAATTATCGTAATATGCAGGTCTCTTGTAATTTGACACTGGTGGAGGAGTGTACTTCTTTTCAATTATTGGTTCATCTTTATAATCTAAAGGAGCTGCATCTATCGGTTCGTAATCATCATCATTTTCAGTAAGCTTCTGCTTAGATTTCTTAGTCTTGCTAGAAAGCAGAAGTTCATCAGAAACTCCTGGAGTAGTTTGACGTTCCTCACTTCCTTCTCTGTTTGTGTCTTTAACTGGAGATGACATTTATATTTGTTGGTTATTGAAGTGATGTACAGCTTACTCTATGAACCATCTTCTGTTCTGATCTTTCATTGAAATATTCCATATATATATACGACTAAATTATAAGATTATAATCGTTTAGTATTAAATCGATATTACATAATCAGCAAAGAAAAAAAGAAAATATAACTGCTTTACTACATCATTACACCACTAGAAAAATAAATAAAAAAAGAAAAAGTTTACCCGGATTTAAAAATAATTGTTAGATAAACAAAGGAAAGGACCAAAGCTTCAAATAACAGAAATAAACTATTTTATCATTTACTACTATATTTATTCAATTGTTTTAAATTTTGTTCATAATTTGTTATATTCTTTATTAAATATAAATATAACTCTGGATCATTGCTAATTTTGTTTTTCTCTTGAGATATTCTAGATCTGAGAATAATAAAACCGGAAAGATCAAAATACTATATAGTTTTCCTTTTTTTACAAAGACTTATTACATCGATCATTTGGACTAACTTTCTTTTCCTTTCAATTAAAGTGTATCTTAAACAGGATTTAACAGACAAAAGAATAAATACTCAAAATGACATCTCGTAGATCAAAGAGACACCAGCAGGAACAACAAAGTCAAACCTCTGGATATGAAGAAGAACTTTACGAACAACCTGGATTATATGCAGAGGATGATGAATCTTTAGAAGAAATTACAAGATGTACTTGTGGTAATGATGACCTCGTCATTCCAGAAAATGCATCTACAGAATTTGATGAAGTTGATACTGGATTTTTCATTCAATGTGAAAGTTGTTCAGTTTGGCAACATGGATTTTGTGTTGGAATTAAAGATGAAGAAAATGCCCCTGAGAAATATTGGTGTGAACAGTGTAAGCCTGAACTACACGACTTATTTACAGATAAATATGGTGTCAAGAGAAGTAGGTATAATCCTCATTTAGATTCCACAAAAAGAAACAAAAGGAAGAGAGCAACAGCTACAGCTACTTCAAATGTTCCATCCTCTCCAATTGACTCACATGCTCCATCACGCTCAGGTGCCAATTCTGCTGCAAATTCTTCAATAACTAGTACAACAACAGCGCCACCAGCTGAATCTTCAACGACAGTTACGACAGTTGATGCTGTTAGTGACTCTGCACCTTTACCTCAATCACCAACCAGAGAAGAATTTAAAAGAGAGAGACTATTAGAAGAGCATGAAAGAAGAAAAAGAACTAGAGGTACATTGAATTCAAGAGATGCAGAATACGAATTAATGCTTAAAAAGGCTATAGAAGAAAGTGCGAAAGAAAGTGGTGTTCAACCTGAAGATTTCAATGTGTCTTCATCTAATGAGTCTGCAGCTAGAGAGACAAGATCATCTAGAAAGAAGGTGAAAGATGATAGCTTACCAGAAAGTGATTCCAATACTACAAGTAATAGTCAACAAATACATCAACATCATTCACCACGCATATCATCCGCTCCTGAACATAGTAACGCATCCACTACAAAATCAGATAAGAGTAAGTCAAAGAAGAAGGTTAAAGAAGAAAGTCCTGCTAAATCAAATTCAACTTCAAATGCTGGTTCAGCATCAAATTCAAATTCAAAATCTAAGAAAGATAAATCGAAAGAACAATTAACAGAAAATAAACCTTTTACGGCAAACTTACCAAGTTCGAGAATTAGTATGAATGAAATGAAAAGAAGAGTTTTCTCAATCATGGAATTTATTTCCAATGTTCAAATTGAACTTTCAAATGAAGAGGAATTCAAGACTCACCTATTGGAAGTTCCTGAAGATCAAGAATCTTTCGGTGAGGAACTTATAGAATTACAAAGAACATTGGTGGATTGCTACAACGATTCAGTCCTAAAATTGGACAGTTTGACTAATAAACTAAACGAATGGGAAAACAAATACGCTTAATATATATATATATATAAAAATAACTAGATATGTATATACATGTGTATGTATTTATAACGCCAAGCTAACCTAAAATATAATAAATGTATATTAATTTTCGAAAAAAAAAAAGAAATTGTATCTAATTCAAAGGAAAATCAAAATTTTAAGGATGACCACCAGATGATCCACCCCAGTGACTTCCCGAAACATTCAAGTTATGGATAAATTTAGTTGAGTTGACAATATTGGTACCACCAATTGCAATTTTCAAACTAACGTTATTCTTGTTTAATTCAGATATTAACCTAGCCTCTTCATATGTAACACCGCCAACAATATAGATTATTATCTCTTGTGGTGACACTTTATCTAAGCTTGTATATGATTCAAATCCATTCGGTTTCAAAATTGGATACTGAGTGGAGCTGAGTTTATTTTTGAATAATTGTGTCAAAACAGAATGAATTCTTGGAACATGTTGCATGTAAGCATTGCCTGAATCATCATTAACTTTCAAATTTAACCCATTGACAAGAGTATTTCCGGATGATATTTTGTCGAAAATAGACTCTTCCTCTTGTTTAACTCTTTTAGACGCACCTGCGTAATTTAGTAAAATATTTATAAAGTGTAAGTACTCTGGATTGAATCCTGATTGTCTCAACACTTTGACAAGTCTAGAAAGTTGGTTATTGCTATGAGTCTCGTACCTTAGAGCATAAACACATAGCAGTTTGAGCTTTACTTTATCTGCAAGTGGCGATATCGGGGCTCCTCCTTGTGTAACTTTTTTATCAAACAATAGATTTTCCAACTCTGTTAAATCTGAGTTATGATTATCGTTACATGCAAGAGATTGTTCTAATTCACCTGTTTCCCATAATCTTAACTCATTTATCTTTTTATCGATCTCTGTTGATAACAGCATGTGTTTAGATAGATTTAAAGAAGTCTTTTTAAATTCAGGATAATTCTCTAAGAAAAATTTCATATCTTTTATTGAATCAATTTTAGAGTTTGATTTAGTCTTTTGTTTGTAAGTTTCAATGAATTTTTTCAAACTTTCTGATAGTTCACCAAAATTTAAATACATTGAATCTTTATAAAATTGATCGTGTAATTCATTAAGAACAATTGTATTTAACTCTTCTGATATATTCGGTAAACTAGATAAATCCACAGTGTTATTTTTAACACCTAGAAGTTCGTGAATCATTGATTGATAAGTCCATGGTGATAAAAGAGGAGTCATTGGATCGTTCTTTCTATCTAAGATCAACAACAATGGAGGTGTATCTCTAACAGGGAATTGATTGAACAAAGTTGCATTAGAATTAATTTCAAAATTTAATGCATTGGCTAATTTGGAAGACATTTTAGAATTAGACTCGTATCTAATGATTGGTTTGTACTTCAAAGAGAGTAATATTGATTGTAAAGTATCCACAGAATTGTTAAACGATTTTGGTTCCCATGAGTCTATTGCGTTACCAGATAATGGGTTATCTATATCGACAGAAGTGAAAAATTCCTTATTTATGATGTAGTAATCTTGAAATGTCTCCGCCACTTTAGTCACTATTTCCAAATCATCGGATTCGGCCAATCTTTCCAATCTAGGATTTGAAACAATATTATTGAAGTATATTTCATATGAAGAGTAATTTGGATTGGTAATCTCAGTGGATAAGTTGGTAATGGTAGAGTCATTTGGTTTTAAAAAACAAATACACTTTAAATTTCTCAACTTATCTCTATTAACATTTTCTAATCTGTCAATCAAATATATCTCATTTTTCAAAAGCTCAGACTGTGTAGTGAACATTGATATAATGGAGGATGTTACATTATCCAACAACAAAACCCTAATTTCATTCTTATTAGAGTTATTTTCATTCAACACATCGTTGTTTGCTAACATCTGTTTAAGATACGTATGAGCAACATTGTATAAATCCATTGCTGTGTATCGAGTGTATGTATGTGTATGTGTATGTATCTATGTATGTATCTATATATATATATATATATATATTATTGCCAATTGAGATTATTAGTATCGGATATATTGTATTGTTCAACTTAATGATATGAATCCCGTTTAAAGTGAATAATGTGTAAATTTGTGTTTGTTTGTAATTACAATTTTTTGTATTAAAACGTAAATAATTACAAAAAATTAAAATTCCTGAAAAGTAAAAAAAAAAAAATATTAGAGATTTTTTGTTATTTGTCACTTTTTTAATGCCTTTATTTCTATTTTATTCTTCTATTTATATGAATCTACTGTCTGTTTTAAAGAGATAGACTAGTATTAGAGTATACATATTTACTTTGTCTTTGTTATCATATGACAATGTCTAATTATGGGAATTCACACCCGGCGATTCTTACGAGAGGGAAGTCATCCTCATCTCTGAAAGAAGAATCTCTTGCCAATAATAAGAAAAAACCAGTGAAAAAATTTACAGCTGGTAAAGTTAGTAGAAACTCATCGTATGCAAAGAATATGAACAAGTTAACTAAGATCAAGTCAAATGATTCAGGTGGGAATGTGTCTTTAAATGAAGTTGAAAGACCTAATTTTAATAGATCAAAATCCAGTGCCGATGTCCATTTGAAGGCTAACAAATCATTCACAAAACTTACAGGTTTGATAAATCCACACAATAGAACGAAAAGTTTAACGAATTTAAAGACACTTAACAATAAGCTACCGAGAAACAAGCTGTTGTTGGAAGTTAAACAACTGGATTCGGACCAATCCGAAGACTCTACTGGGGAAGATGGAGATGAGGCAGAGGAAGTTGAGTCATTCGATGACGATGAAAGGGTTGTTGATATTCAGGATCCTATGCAATCCGTTTATAAACAGGATTCCATCGCATTGGAACAACAACATATAAAAGATCAAAATTTCCAGATGTTGGATACTGAGCAGTCTTTAAAATCACAACTTTATAATGCAAGCTTTCTGTTATCTCAGTCAACAGGTCAGGAGAAAAATGTTTCTCAAAATAGAAAACCACAATCTAGACAATCTAATCCATTAATAAATAATTCACAAAATTTTAGAAATAACTCAGATTTAGGTTATTTTGATAGTTTACAGGATGCAGTGAAGAGAGTTGAACTTGAAAAATCAGAGTCATCCAATTCTATATCATCCATTGGTTCTCAATCCATGATATTTCAACAGTCAAATGCTAATTTACGTACCCTTGCAAATCTATCAAGTGTTTCAAACAAACCGCTAACAACACCTGCACCTCAACATTTCAAAAGACAAGAATCGTATCAATCATTACAGCACAACGATACGACTTCTATGCAACAGTCAAATAGCAATAATCAAGACATGAATAACTTTGGATCTTATTTATCTGGTACACAACCTAATTTAGAAACTAGAACGCAACAAAGGTTATGGTTACAAAGGGAAAATTTGAATTCCCTTGTTGATATATCCGATTCAAATAATTTACTTGTATCTAATTTGACAAGACTTGAGTACGAGAAACTTTCTAGAGAATTTTTGAATATTAGAAGATATAGCAACCCTGTGATAGATTCATTGGCTAAATTGGTGAAACCTACCACTCTTAATGTGAAAAAGAACAGAAATATAAATCAAAAAAATATGTCCACTTCGCCTTCTAAAAATAGTCAGCAAAAATCTCAACTACAACAATCATTGGATATAAGAAGTAGTTTTTCTGGAGATCTAGATTCATTTGGTGAAATCGTTGACTCTCTTTGGAAAAAAAATTGTAATGAATTCAGTAGCAATTCAAAAAAAGGAAATTCAAAGTCTAACTTGTATAGCTCAGATCAGCAACAACTTTTACAACAACAATCGCTACAACAACAACACCAGCAGCAACAACAACAGCAACAACAACAACAACAACAACAGCAACAACAGCAGCAACAACAACAGCAACAACAGCAGCAACAACAACAAATTCAGTTACAGCAGCAACAAACTTTGTACAGTTCTTCTCAGCAAGGCAACCAACAGGTAAAATCACAAAGACAGTATCAACCTAGTACGCGGGCACAACAACAGAATCAGAACAAAGGCTCCTCATTAAACATTGTTAATCTACAAAATTAGAGTCTCTAAAAAAAGTGACATGATTACGAGGCTTTGGGGGAAACCAGATTTTTGCGGATGGAGTTATATGTACGCAGAGAAAGAGATTAAATATAAAAGCATATAGCATTAGTGTACATAAAGATATTATATAATTATTAGTGGTAAAATCACTCTGGTGAATGAAAGATAACTCAATTTGGAACTCTAAATCTTGAGAGTTGACCTTCAAGATATATTCTTTGTAGTGTATTCTCCAATTGTCCTGTAGCTTTCAACTCTAAATACTTCTTGTAAAGTTTCAATGCAGATAACGCATCTTCAATAGAATCATGATTTCCTGTTTGGATGTTATCGTTAAACAACTGATAAATTAAGAATTTCAAACCCAACTTTCTCTTTTCTTTTTTCAAGTAAAAGAATTCTGCTGTGTCTCTGACTTGTTGTGGTGGAATTTGGATATTGATGGTTCTGAAATCACCTTTTAATGAGTGACCAACAAAAACACAACCAAGATTCAATAGTAACCATAGCTTTCTATACGCAGTTTGTAAAGAAACAACAGTTCTCTTCGATGTGGCTGGATCTAAATCACCTGGTAAAATACCAGAGAAAGGGGTAATATAGTCATCAATCAAGCTCTCATCTGTCTGGATATAGTCATCTATGAATGCTGAGCCTTCATTTGGACCATCTCCACTTAACACAGACACTCTTGCCAATGACATCTTTTTTGGTCTAACTAGAGTTCTAGATCCATCTCCATTGAATTCAAATTCATCTGGAGAGAACTGCACAAACTCGGCATCAATTGCAACAAGAGATCCAGGTTGAGGGGCTTGTTCTTTTGTTAGCAACTCATATTCAACTATTTTACCCTCTCTTGTTCCCTTTGAAAAGTGATCTCTGTAAAGAATAGATAAGTCAATACCAGATTTCCAATTCTCATAGTTGAAATCTGATTCAGCTTCTGTATTTTGATAAATAACAATCGCAGGTCTCTTCCACCAATGTGACATATTCAATGCTTCCTCTTCTGAGATTACAGTCACTAAGAAATCGTTGAAAAGATACCATTTTCCTTGTTTGTCGGCTTCATCTTTAATCTTGACGATGGTGACTAAATGGTTAACACTATCTCTTGAAGTGATCTGAGCAACATATCCCATTAATTCATACTTCTTTAAGTTTGAAGAAACTCCAGCAACAACATTGGTACGAAGAATTGGTCTACCTGAAGGTGATGAAGTGGCATAAAATTCAGGAACTAGCCAACCATCGTGATTTCTGATCTCATTCATTTGTTCGTTATTGAAATCTAAGTTAAGAATCATGACAGGAGGCAAAGTTCCAATATGTAACATAGCATCAACAGCGTGTTGATTTCCACAATTTTCACATTGAATACGATGTTGTATAACTTTATTCATTGATGATTCTATGGATCCCAAAATTGTAAATTCAGTTTGCATTAATTGTGCAGGTGGTAAAGAATCCATGTCGATAGAATGGAAGACAGAGGTACGCTTATGGTCTAAGCTACAATACATAGAGCTAACTGCAGTCTCGATTAAAACACCACAGATAGAATTCAAACCAAAAGACATGTCTGAATTGTATAACTCTTTCTCATCTAAAGTTAATCTTTCCAATAAGAATCTATTGAAAGTTTGAACTAATCTTCTTTGACCATAGTCATCTTTTGACTTCCCATCATTGTTAATTAGTCCTAATCTCTTAGAATCTGGCAATAAACAGAATAGTCTTTGGAAATTAGTTGCGGCACAATGTCTTCCACGAGCTTTCACTAACATATCAAATAAGTAACCTAATTCAGCAAGAATATAGTCCTCATACTTGACATCTTCTGCTAAAGTTTTCACAACAAAATTGAATATAGAAGGTATGAATCTGTATAATTGAAGTGTTGCATTCACATATGAATTTTCCACGTGTGTTTCCAAACCGGCATATATTGTGTTATTGTAAAAATCAAAATCAAAATCGTCGACACCAAACTTACTATAAAGAATATCCACTTTTTTGAAAGCATTTGGAACATCTCCATGTTCAGAAGTGAATATAAATGAATTTTTCATCTTATCGTGTTTAATCTTAACTTTATCAGCATCTTCTTCGTCATCATCATCACGTTCACTTATAAATTTAGGGAAATTAAAATCTTGTCTTAACTTTTGAACTATTATAGGTTCATACTTACGATGTAAGTTTCCTGGACCATATTTATCTTTGTTGTATCTAGCGACAGTAAATCCATCAATGGTTTTCGAGCTTCTCAAAATTTCTGGATCGGTTTGATAAGGTAAATGACCACTTTCAAATTTCAGTTCAGCAGGCCAAGCAGATAATAGCATAGTTCTGTAATGAGGTAATTTAATAGCATTCAAAGGTATCAAATCTGATTCTAAACTTAGCCTATTTTGTAAAGGTATTGGTTCGATATCCATAGTAGGATAAGGTAATGGTGTACTATAAACTGCAAAACTTGGAGTTTTTGGTAAATTACTACCAATATTAGACCATAAATGTAGATTTTGTAAAGCATCAGTAAATGCATAGCATTCTCCAGAAGGAGACATATCTGCCAGTGCTAAAAAACTTGTAATATCAGCTTGATATAATTGAATATTACTTGGATTGAACATATCAATAAAATTAATTTGACCCATATTAGATGAAACAACTGTAACATTAGGCAGTTTAGGGTGTATATGAGCATGTGAAGCACCAACTGGGAAAGTAACTGGTGTCATTGGAGTCAAATCTTTCAAATCAAATGTGTTTACAAGGGGATCTGCCACGTATTGATCTTGTCTCATTGAGTATCCAGTAGTAATCAATGTATTATCTCTAGCATTCATGGTTGAAATACTGGCAGAATGTGCTCTAAATGTTTTAACAATGGTGGATAATCTTGAGTCTAAAATATCAATAGATCCATCAATCTTCCCTAGCATTACATACTTTAAATTGGTATCCATTACTAAAACATCACTGTAGTAATCTATGTGTCCAGACACTGTACCATTCGTAAGGTCAACTTTAAGAATCTTATTTTCTAATAGTTTAGAGGATCCACCAACCAAAATTTCCGTCTGTGTATTTGACGTATATGACATACTTCCAAATGCACTCATATTATCTTTAGAATTTATAGTAAATTTGGTTACACCTTGACGGGTTCCAAATCTAATTGAATCTGAAGATAGTGATACAATACCTTTATTATGATTTAAAATCTTTATCACTGGTGATTTATGTGCTCTAACTGATGAATATGGAGTCATTTCAATCCCATGGAAAGAATATAAATAACCATCAGAACTACCAACCCATATCAACTCATGTGAATCATCAAACTTAATTGCTGTTATCATTCTTGGGGGTGCCTGCCCTGGTCTCAAAGGAGGCATATTTTTGGGCAACTTCAATGCCGTTATTTGTGATATCTGACCATATATGTTAGTCTAAAAATCATCTTTGAAAAGAAAAAAAAGAAAGAAGAAAAAAGAAGAAAAGAAGGAAAAAAAAAACTTCTCATAACCGTGTACTTACCTCTCTCCAACCTTCCATTTTAATTGGTATTTCTGTAATTGTTTTAATATATATATATATGTCGATATATATATTGGAAAAGTATTGTCCTCAAGTCAATAAAAATTGATAATTCTCTTTATTTACAGGTAAACAAAAGAGAGAGAACAAAAAAATTAAAAAGGTACAATATTTCTGTCAGAATATAAACATGTTCAGTAATGTTTTGGTTTTTTTTGTGTTTTTTTTTTTCAAAAAAAAATTTGACTTTTCGACAAAAAACAAACATTTTTCTTTATATTTTTTTAATTTATTCTATTTACTGTTTTTACCGTTGTTATTGTTGTATATTACTTAAATTAGGCCATAGAAAAATTATCAAAGTCATGTTATTCTCAAATTTCAAATTAGGATTGCAAAAATTTGCAGCATTATCCCCATCTCCATTCACAACTAATCCATTGATTAACACATTTGCTAGATCATATAAAGTGAGAACAGCAGTGAAGAAATTCTGTTCAGAATGTTATATTGCTAGAAGAAAGGGAAGAGTGTATGTTTTATGTAAGGCTAACCCAAAGCATAAGCAAAGACAAGGTTAAATGAGGTAGAAGTTATGAAAAACGAGAAATTTCATATGTCATTTTTGAAAGAAGTGGTGGGTGGTTAATGCATTTTTTTATAGTGCATTTTTGTACATATTTATTAAAAACTATGATGTCAAGACGTCCAGTAGTTTTCATTCTATTTTCAATTGTTTATAGTTAATTCCATATAATATAAGAATAAGTTTATTTTACGAATATCTATACTGTAGGAATATATCGTTTTGTATATACATCTATATATAAGTTTATAAAGCGTTTATAATTACAACATTGCTTTAGAGTTTCCAAACGGAGAATCCAGAACCTCCAACTAAGGCAACTTTTTCGCCATTTTCAAATTTACCAATGGCAGCACAACCAGTATCGGCAACTGTAGTGTACTCTTCTCTAATTAGTTCTAGTTCGTCATTTTCGATGGACCATAATCTCAAGATCTGGTCAACAGAAGTAACAAAAACTTTGTTTTCATCAACAAAGCAAACACCAGTAATGGTAGATGATGCAGCATTGGCGATGAAGTAATTAACAGAGACAACTAAATCTAATTCAGATGCAGTTTCTAATTTAATATTTGTTAACATTAATGCATTATCATCACCACCTGTAACGACTGCAATTTCATCATTTGAAACTTGCTTAACATCAAAAGATTTGATTGAAGATTGATGTAATTGTTGATCAACTATTAATTTATCTAATTTAGAAACAACAAAGTCGTCTTCATCATTGACTAATTGTAAAAAGTTATCGCTCTTTGAGAAGTATGGTTTGGTATTTTCAGTGATATCATAAATTGATAAGTAACCATTTGTAGAACCAATCACTATATAGTATCTATCTAGTAGATTGACAAATTTGGCATCTAAGATACAACAAGATTGATAATTACCATCAATGAGTAATTTAAATGTATTTTGGCTGTAACTGAAATACCAAACTTTCAAATTGGAGTCTGAATAGACGGTAACTAATAAGAAACCAACAATTCTACCATTATTATCTTTAACTTCGATGGTATCGAAATCCATTATTCTTAAATCAGGGTTTGCATGAACTGGTTTGATAGTTCTTGCTAGAGTAATGAAATTTGTATCTAATAAATCAGGAGTAATCTTCCATAGATACAATTCTTCTCTAGCTGAGCAACTCATGACGTATTCATCATTGACAAAATGAACAGATTGAAGTCCAGAACCGTGTTGTCTTTGAGACCAGTGTAATTTAAGGTTACCGTTTTGTTCAAGTGTACTTAACTTAATTGTGGTATCTTCAGAACCAGTAACAACCAATAATTTCCCATTTTGTTTAGATTTGGTGACTGCTATACTTCTAACTTCTCTTCCGTGTAAACCTGTAGTTAAGTAATTTCTAGAAGCTGGTTTACCATTTCCGGTAAGTTGTATATCAGAAGATCTAGTATATATGAAACGATAAATTAAGTTATTAGTTTCTTCTTCAAAGTGATAATCGAATGACCATTGTCTATGAGGACCACCACATATTTCTCTCTTGACTTCAAATTGTCTAGTTTCATTCCAAATAAAGAAAGAATCTGATTTGAAACCATATAAAATTAAATCACCACGAGGATCGAAAAATCCACCTTCTAAGAAACCTCTTTGAATCTTATTATCTTCGAGTAATTCCAAATCAAATTCAGAATTTATTCTAAGGACGAAATAATCACGATCTCTTAAAGTTACCAGTATGACTAATTCTTTAGTGTTATAATCAGATTTTAGTAGTGTAATTGAAGAGATTGTATCACCTTTAGTGAATTTTCGCCAAATTTTCAATGGGTGTTCAAGATTGGCAAGATCATAAAGGACTAAAGAGGTGAATCTTGAGCCAATGAATAAATAGTCATTAACTTCATCGTATTCAATGGAAGTTGCCACTGATTTACCATGATCTTTGGTTAGGTAGTAATTATTTAAAATTTCTAAATCTTGGTTGAAATTCTTCAAGACTAAAGGTTCATTTGGATTTGGTGATTCTAACAACATGAAAAATTTTGAATTTTTTTCACAGGTTAAAGAATTTGTAATTCTACTAATTTTTTCATCTTTTAATTCGATTTTTTTAACAATTTGGCAATTTGAATCAAATTTAATCAATATTGTCTCACCATCTTTATTTGTAATTGAGACAATCTTGGCAGATTTAAAACCTCTAATCAATGAGAAATTAATAAATCTAGAATCTTCAAATAGTAATTCCCATTGATTTTTTTCAATATTAAGTAGTAAAATTTTACCATTTGAAGTTATCGTTAATAAACCATTACCGAAATCAAAATACTCTTTAACAATTTCATCTTTAAGGAAGCTAGCATTTATTTGGTTTGATATTTCAGTTAAAGTGAATTTTTGATCGATATAACCTAATCTACTCTCTTCGCATAAATCATGAATCTTAATACCACCATCGGCACCACCAGTGAATCCTAAATTCAATTCATCATTAACACAACCACTCCAGACATTTCTACCCATGTGAGAATCAAAAATATTCAATTGTTTTAAATTTGAGTCACCTTGAGTAAATTGCCAAATTCTAGCTGTACAGTCCTCAGAAGCACTAAAAATTCTAAAATCGCAATCTGATTTGAATTGATAGAAATCTAAATGCCAAATTCTTGAACCGTGACCCCATCCTGTTGCTAAAAGTTCACCCGAGTTTAAATTCCAAACTTTAATTGATCTATCGTCGGAACAACTAACTAAAAATTTACCATCTTTAGAAGCTTTAACACCAAAGATTGAACCTAAATGATCTGTTAAATTGTGTAATAATTTGCATGAATTTAATTCCCAGATTAAAATACCATCCATAACTGTACCTGAGCAAACAATAATTTTATCTTCCAAGACTCTAATTGATCCTGAATATAAAATTGATTTTTCACCACAATTCTTAGTATCAATCACTTTAAATGTATTTAAATCTATAGTAACAACTATATTATGTGCTGTTAAACAGTATAATTTGGATCCATCTATAGAAAACTCGGTATGCATGATCCAATCACCAACACTTAATTCTTTTAGTGGTATTGATAAATCTTGCATACTACTTAAACTAGTGACACATAAAGATCTACCACCCCAAATAGAAATTAAAGGATCTTCCAATTGTAAAGTTCTTGAAATACCATGAATCTTATTCTTATTGAAAATCTTTCTTTCAAATGTTAAATTATTACACTCCACTGTATAGTTGTAAAGCTTTAAACTTGGTCCTTCACCTGCCAATAACTGTTCATTATTTAAACACTCTAATGCACAGATTGGACCAATATGACTGATAGGTTTCATTGAACTTTCTTGAATGCCTTCTGTCATCTCAAAGATATATTGTTCTTGAAAATAAAAAATCAAAAAAAATCTTCCCTTGTCTAGCCTTGTCTTGCCTTATCTTATCTTATCTTATCCATTCATCTGTCTATATTACTTCAATTTGTTTAATCCTTTTGTGTTATGTTTTTTCACTTTCTCATTTTGAAAAAAAAAAAAAAAAAAAAATTTAAAAAAAAAAACAGAAAATTTTTGAAAAATTAAATAATACACAGCCCTTTTAAAAAAAATTGTAATTAGATACATCTTTACACTACTAATCAGTGTCACGTGTAGCACACAGTTATCTCTATATATAATTAATACTGCAAAACAGCATTATTTTATATATTATTATAATAAACTCGGCTTGCTAATAGACTCGAATAAATAAGAATACGGTACAATGAAATGAGAGTATACATTAAATATATATATCGGCATATGTACGTACTATATTCTGTCTCGTCTCTGGTTGTACATTGTATAGTGTCTTCACTATAAATTTTGAAATATTCAATTGATTATGTGTATGGTTATGGAAATAAATTCCTAAAAAGGCAAGTAAGTTCATTAAATTAACACAGCCTTTTAATATTTAACTTCTCGGGCTTTTTAAATTAATAGTTGAATGAAATTGGTGTAAAATTTGTTTAAAATTGTTTAAAGCTACGTATTGAATGATGATGTAGTATTATATAATGGTATATGTAGTATAATGTATAGTTTACTTGTGTACAAAGTATCATATTTGAGTGTATAGTAAATTGGGCACTGCCAATGTCGCAGTGAGTTTTACAACTGTACTTTGAATATACTCTATAATTTATACAACATACTATTATATATATACACACTGGTAAATAGATATATAAAATATATACTATATACTATATACTATAGTATAATATGTGACAATTCCGTTGGTTAATATTTCAACTGATCTGCCCCCCGAAATTTGTAGAGACAGAAAAAATTGGATAAAAGCCTCCCGCGTAATTCTTATCAGTACATCAATTTTCAACCCCCATTGTTCTGATTATTGGCTTGGATTCAATCATAACATAGATATATATATGTATATATATATATGTATATATACGATTTTTCATCACAGTCTATTTGGGTGTGGTTTTATATATTCTTTGTTTATAGTCTTTTTTTTATAGTCTTTTTTTAAAAATTTATACCAAGTAAATAATTTGTAAATACATTTATATTATGACCAAGGTTAAGTTAGAGATAACCGAATCAGTTGAAGCAGGTTCTTCTACGCAGCTGAAAAATAATGACAAGAAAATAAGTCAAACGGATACCAAAGTGAAACCAGCTACTAAACCAAAGCAAACAAAATCAAGAAATGGTTGTTTAACATGTAAGAAGAAGAGACTCAAGTGTGGTGAAGAGAAACCATTCTGTTTGAACTGTGTTCGTAAAAATATTGTATGTGGTGGATATTCAATGAATTTCAAATGGAGAGATTTTTCACATCAAACTTCAAATTCAGTCAAAATGTTTAGATCATCTTCAAATGATTCTGCAAATTCTACAATTTCTTCAAATTCAGATTTGGTAATCAAAAATGAAAGTGGAAATCATGTGCCAAATCAAACGATACAAATACAGCAGCAACAGATAAAGGTGGGAAATGATAGTAGTAACAAAAATTTAAATACAATGGTCCAGTCCGTTGAAATGGTTAGTGGTACTACATCAACAACTTCAACTAATCAACAAGAGAAAAAACAGCAGCATCGCCAGCAGCACCACCAGCAGCCATCACATCAGCAACAACAACAACAACAACAACAGCAGCAGCAGCAGCCAGCTCACCAGCAGGAACAACAGCAACCAAATACTTCCGTACTACAAAGGGCTTTAGAAGCTGCAACTTTGTCAATGACTGGTAAATCAACTCAAGAAATTGCCATTGCAAACGCTTTAATTGCCAGTGGTAAAAACCCAGCTCTTGCAGCAGCAATCGCTTCTACCTTAAACGGATTGGTCAATACAGTGGAAAAACAACAACTGTCAAAACAACAAAACCCTCAATTAGCTGCCTTGTCTGAGATTAAACCTCCTTCCACTACAAATACAACCACCATAAGTCCATCTAATTTATCTAAATCATTCTCTTCCCCAGGTGATGATTCGACAATATCTGCCACTTCAGCTAGTACTAAATCGCAGAAAGGTATTAAAAGGGAAAATGATCATGGAATTGAAACAAGCCTTGACGATGAGTCTAGAAATTCTCTTCTATCTTCACTAGCTGATGTCGCATCACGTGTCCCACCATCTCCACCTTCAAGTATGTCTCCATTCAATTACAATTCACCATCAAATATGTTTTTCCAATCCAACAATAACAATAGCCAGATTCACCACCAACAGTTTCAAGATCAACAATCTCAACATCAACAACATCAACAATTAAATAACAACTTCAATCAACAACATTTACAAAAATTAAACTCTTCCGCAAAAGAGGATGCTCCATCTCCATTAGCTCTATTCAAAGAATCTATGCAATACCCCAGCGGTAAGTCTCCGATACCATTCTCACCTGGAAACCCTCTTTATGAAATATTGAACAGTGCAACTGCAGCAAATGGGCAGTTGGACTCACCAAAATTAGTTGCTCAGTTAAACGATAATCCAGTAGCGATGGAGCAATATCAACAAATTATTTCAAGTCCCTTTTTCAGCTCATATCTTAAAAATCCAATGTCTCCAAATGTTGCACCTTCTCCTCTCCCACTTCACTTAACCACTTCAAGTAACAATACCGGTTCAAAAAATAGTAATGCCAAAGTGAATGTTGCCTCTCCAAGTTTCTCCACTCTAATAAGTGCTTTTACAAATTTCGAAAATGAAGCTCCAAGTCCTGCAAATTTCGAGCTTTTACCTAATTCTCCGCGAACTACTTCAACTGAAAATAGCAATACACAAGATCAAAATAAACAATTGGAAATCAAAAAGGGAAACTTCTCTCAGCAGGTGATCATGCCAGGTAGTTTACTTCATGATCAATTCTCGCCAGCTCAGCAATATGCTTCCCTTCGTAGTCCAGGTGGGTTGACCCCACAGTCTACATCTAGTTTTTCTATCAAGTCCCCTGGAGGGTCAGATTACTACTCGGCTTTCCTTTCTCAGCTACCAAGAACAATTGAACTAAATGATCATGCAGCGAATATGATTAGTGCGTTCGATAGGTACACGTGTGGTATCATGTCAATCAAAAATGGTCCCACAGAAAATCCATGGAGAACATTACTACTGCCACTGTCTCTTGAATACCCAGTGATGTTGAATGCTATTAGTGCTATGACATGTTTTCATGTTGCTAGAGGAGATTCAAAATTAAGATCCCAAGGTATGAAACATATGAAAAATGCCATTGTGGAGTTAGTCCATGGATTGAGTGATAAGACTACACCTCCAGATGTTGCATTAGCGACATGTTTAGCATTGGCTATGGGAGAAGCTTGGGATAGACACGTTTCTACTGGTATTGCACATTTGAAAGGTGCTCGTACAATGATATTACAAGTTTTAAACAATTTACAAAGTGGATCCAAGGGAAATTATATTACATCGGCTAGTGAGGATGAAGATAGTGATATAGAAAATAGTAGCAACAGTGGATACAGCACTCCTAATGGACGTCATTCTATCTCTTCTACTTCTTCTGCCTTGACAGCTAACTCGGATAAGTTTGTTCCAAAGGAATTACAATTCTTATTTAACGCCTGGGTTTATTTCGATGTGTTGGCTAGAATGACAAGTAGTGAAGATGATACAGAGACTGTTGACCAACTGGAGGAACTTGACGATGATGGGAATGATGAACCACCTCGTAAAAGAAGAAACTCTGGTACCAAGAGACGTAATTCAGAATCTGAGAAATCATCTTCGAGGTCTAAGAAGAATAAGGTGCACGATTCTGTTTCATTGATTGAAAAATTCCAATCTTTCAACCTTGCACAAGGTGATGAGATTGATCCTTTGTTAGGTGTTGGACAAAAGCTTTTCCCTATTATTGGCAATGTTGCAACTCTAATTTCAAAGGTCAGAAAAGAACCTAAAAATACTTTAAGTATTGTGTCTCAAGCAGTTTCATTGAAGCATGAGTTAGAAAGTTGGAAACCTCCTCATTTGAAAAATCACCAAATTGAGGATCCATTGTTCGACCTGGCTTCAGCAATAGCCACTGCTGAGTCTTACAGATATGCAACACTGGCCTATTTACATCAAGCTGTCCCTGAAATTCCTTCAAAATCGTCTCACAGATTGGCAGAACAAATTCTAATGCTTCTAGCATCTATTCCTACCTCATCAAGAACATGTATCACGCACATTTTCCCATTGTTAATTGCATCCTGTGAAGCTAAAAAGGGTGAAGAAAGAGAATGGGTGAAGCAAAGATGGGAACTATTGAGTTCCAAAATGTGGATCGGTAATATTGATAGGGCATTGGAAGTTGTCAAAGAAGTTTGGTCTAGAAAAGACTTATTGAAGAAAAAGAAAGAACAAGAGCTTCTAGATGGATCTAATGGAAGCGATGAAGATGATCAAGGGGATGCTGATGGATTTGTCAACTTGAGTAAAAAAATCAGTGAATGTATTAATGGAAACGACGATACTTATGATATCGACGATGATAATAAGTTGAAAAGTTGGACTCATTGGACTACAGTTATGAAAGACTGGGGTTGGGAAGTCCTACTGGCATGATACAGTTCCCTTTTAATGTTAAAATTAGATTAAAGTATGTATATTATATAATAAATAATGAATACCAATATACTCGGTTACAATAAGACTATCGTAAAGTCTCTAATATTATTAAAAAAAAGTGGAAGAAACTATTCAGTAAAGTAAAAATATATTAACGTAAAAATTCCGAATAAAATCTACTTTTCCAATCACAAATGTTTTTTTTCCAGAAAAAACATCTTCTTTTGCAAGTCAGTATAAGAAAATTCTAATCAAACTTGGATTTGTCATAGAAACTCTCCCATAGTTCAATTAATTCCTTTTGTGTTTCAATCAAACCTTCCCAATAAATTTCAATCATACTTCTGAAATCATCAATCTTTTCCGCTTCAAATTGGTTCAAGTCGTTCTTGAAATTGATATTAAATTCTTCTCTAAAATCTTCTTGTTTTTTAATAGATACTTCCATTGAACTCAATTCATCTTCATATTTTTTAATTTTATCAGTTTGATTGTGATTCTTGGCCTTGAACTTAATTAGATTCTTTTGTTTCTTGGAATGTTGACTTTGAAGAGTGAGAATATTGTTACAAAGCTTGAAACGAGTCTCAAAGCAGTTTCTGATTGAGCCAATTAAACGAGTATATTCATCAATGGTAGATCCAAGGGTAAGAATCTGCTGTAGATTAGTTCTTTCGAGTAGTTCTTTGATTTTAGTTTGAAGTTCTTCAAAATTGGTGAAAAGAGTGCTGAGTTCGGAATTAATCTCAAAATCGGTTAATTGTTGGACAATTATAATCAGTTCGTTTAGTGATATAATAACCTCTTCGCGCTTTTCCAATATGAAATCTAAGGTTTTAGATATAGCTCTCAATTGTTGATCTAAGTTTTCAACGTAAACTTGTTTGTCCAAAATCCACTGATCATTCTCAACATATTTAGGAATGTTCAAACTTATCAATGAACTTAAAAATCCACCACTACTAGAAGTACTAGATGTCTGGTTGACAACAGAGGATAGAGAAAAATCATTGATTTTGCTATCACCGTCTTGTGCTCCAGTTGCATCACCGTGATAATGAATGAATTCTCTCTCTTTGGATTCTACGGAGAAATTGTCGCTTTGTAAAAATAGTAAGAAATCGTAGTCGTTGTGTAGGTAAGAACATTTGGCAATCTTCTCCAGCATTTTTTCTAATGCTAGTCTTCTATTTTCAACAAATTTTTCATCGAATCTACCATATGCTTGCTTTTCAGGTGGTGGTGGAATAATATGACCAGGGTGATTGTTTAATAGCTGATTGTATAACCATAAGAAATCGCTATATCTTCTGGTGACAGTAGTTTCAGGATTTTTCAGCAAGTCAGACTTAGACTTAGTGAAGATTGTGTATACAATATGAGAACTTGTCAATTCATTGACTTTGATTGGATCGCCAACAATTATCTCTAGTAAATCGATTTGTTTTGTAAGTTCAATCTTAGGGGTTTTCACTTGTGGCTTAGTAGGAGATGATGAATTTGAATTTTGTTGAGGTTTACTACTGCCCAAAGGTGATATAATAGGTTTACTGATATTGAATAGAGGTTTATCTATTGAGTTTAAAATGTTATCTTGTATCTTAGATTCAACTCCATCTTCTGAATTTGAATTTGGTGCTTGATCATTTGAAATTTGAGACAATGGATCTATATTAGAAGATCCAGCTTCAGTTGGTGTACTAGATGCTGAAAGTTTTGGAAGTCTTCTTGGTCTGAATACTCTAGTTTTCTTATTAGGAGAAGTTATTGAATCTTTCAATGAATGGTCTCCACTATCTAATGATTTAGAAGATAATGGTTCAATTGGACCCTCTGCGAAATTCAAAACATTATTCAAAGGACTTTCATCAATTTGATAATTTTCTGGTGTTGAGAATAAATCTTCACCTTGATTTGGAGTTTCGTCTAAAATTGATTTTGATAGTAGGTTATCGGTGTTATCATTTTGGATTAAAGATGATAATAGTTCTTTTTTCTTATCCTTGATACGTTGTAATTCTTCTTCAGATAATGCAGGCTCTTTTGGTTGAGTATTAAGGGTTAGTGACCCATTGTCATCATGAGACTGATCTTCAACTTGTCCTTCTCTGTCTTCTTCTTCTTCTTCTTCTTCTTCTCCATCTTCTTCTCCATCTTCTTCGTTGTATGTATGCTGAGAGTCGTCGTATAATGAAGATGCAAATGGGTTCTGTTGATTATTGGATATTGACATTGATGCTATTGTCCCACTCAGTTCATTGTATATACTTTCATTTATTGGTGGCGGTGATGGTTCTGCTGTGAAATCCACCTCTTCTAAAACATCATCCTCGTGTTGTTCCTCATGATTAGTTAAATCTTCGGTATTCTCATTCGCATAAACAGATGAATATGGATTGTCGTCAGGACTAAACAGGACACTAACACTTGGGTTGGCTATTGGAGAATCACCCCAAACATTTTCAGAGTCATCAAAGTGATTCATTATAATAATAATATCAATAAAACAGAAAATGAAATCAAATCAAAAATCAATTCTTGCCCTATCCAAAAAAAAAAACAGAAAATACAAAACTGTAATTCTGTAACTATCTTAATTTACAAACTCTTTTATATATTCAATTGAGTGAAACTAAGCAACCTGTCAAAGTCATAAAAGCCTTTAAAAGTACACAAAAAAAGGAAACAGAAGTTCAAAAACAAGAAAAATAAAAAAAAAGGCGTACAAATGAGTGTTAATTAACACGTAAATGTATAATGGCAGACGTTTTGGATTTTTTTTTTATTTTTTTGAATAAATCTGTGCACGGGTGTATTTTGGTGTTCTGTGTACGTCATAAAATTTGTGATAGATTTATATAACAAATAACAGGAATTACTTTTGATCTATTTATGTCATTATACTCTTTTATTGAGTTGTCTCTATATATAATAGTTTGTATTGAGACTGTATCGTTGTATTATAATTGAAAATGACAGATCTTACTTCATTTTTCAGAAAGTGTGTCAACATCTATGAGGATGAACTTAGCCACGAGAACTTGGACCAAAGTCCCAATGATCTAAAGCGTGACAGTAGAGTGAAGAATAATCATCATCAATATACCTCTAAGCTTACCACAAACAATAGTTTTATAAGTGAGTCTGTTAAGCTTAACTCTTCAATTGAAGAGCTTAGATTGTTAATTTTGGAGATTCAGACTGATTATCTTATGTCAAACTCTAAAAAATTATCAGAAATGGAGAAAGATAAAATTGATATGAATTTCAAATTACAGTTGAACTTGATTAATAAAAAATTAGAAAAATTAAAGTCATATGGTGATATTCTTAATGAGAAACTCGAACAAGGTGGTTCAGTGGAAGATATTAGTAAAAATTTACTTACAATGGGCGACTATGGTCAATACGTGGCCATACTTAATAAATCCATAGTGGAAATAAGAGCAAATGTGATTAAATCACTTGGTTTGAGAGTGACTAGTATCTCAAATCTTTTCATTGAGATGAATGCCAAGAGAATGGAAAGAAAGAAAGAATTGAATAAATCGTCTTTAAACACCAGTGATTACTATAAATCTATATCGCTAGGTGATAGTATATCGAATACAAATAGTGATAGTG
Organism: Ogataea piceae; assembly: GCA_030567815.1. Classification (NCBI taxonomy): domain Eukaryota; kingdom Fungi; phylum Ascomycota; class Pichiomycetes; order Pichiales; family Pichiaceae; genus Ogataea; species Ogataea piceae. Next base: position 78,397 of record JAJLSX010000028.1, on the reverse strand, counting down.
GTAGTAATTTCAACAAGAGTAATGTCTTCATAGATGATACCGACGGTAAGAGGGGAGAAGTCACTGAAGAGTTTGAAAACTTGAATGAAACTTTAGATCAGCAACAGTTGCAAGTCTTGTCGAAAGAAAATGAAAGTATGATATTACAATTAAAAGACTCTAATTTAAAATCAATCACACATATAGAGAGTTCAATGGCTGAAATATCTTCGGTGATCAATGAAATAAATCTTCAATTAAATTTACAAAATGACTCTATAACTACTTTAACAAATAATCAGGATGATATTCTTGGTAATATGAATATGGGTAATTTACAATTAATCAAAGCTAACGATAGAGCTAAGAATTCCGGTAAGAATTTAAGTTACATAATATTTGCATTGGCAATCATGCTTCTGCTAGTCGATTGGATACTTTGATTATTTATAATTAATATTAATTTATTTCATAGAATATATAAGAATTCATTTATGTATTGTATTTACCTGTCATTCATCTCATAATAATTCAGTAATTTTACCTGCACCAATAGTTAAACCATCTTTTCTAATAACCAGTCTACCTAGTTTTTTATCATCCTCAAAAGTTAATAGTGGAATATCTCTTTCCAAAATTTCAATGTCAACAGTGGCTGTATTATTTGAGCTTAAATGCTTTCTCTTCCTATTAATCTTCCCGTTCTTTGAACCCATAACCTCGTGTATAGCAGATAGTCTTGATGGAATGGAAATATTGTTTCTGAATAAAATGAATGGGGTACCAATCAGTAATGGTCTCTCTAAATTGAAAAGGTTCAATTCACATCTAAACTTGTGAACAGATTCAATCTTATCGTGTATGGAAGAAACTAAATCTCCAACCTTGATATTATCCAAGTTGTCGAGTTTTTTCAATTTCAGTTCAACAAACTCTCCTTCTATGGCTAGCTTTTGAGAGTCATTTTTAATCAAGGAAGAACCAACATTGGTTTTATTGACTGATATAGAGTCCACAACTCCTGTTTCTTGACTAGGGGATATTGTGATTGATTCTCCAGGTTGTATTAACCCTGAATTGATTCTACCACTAATGATTAATTCATTGGACTTATTAGTTTCTTGGATATCATTCACAGTCATAATGAAAGGACGCTCTTTATTGATATTATGATTGATAGCTTTATTTTCATCTTCAAGTATTTCGATCAGGGTTTTACCATCGTACCATGGACAGTCATTCTTCGCAACTTTCTTCACTATATTTCCACCTAAATAACCGGAAGCAGGAACAAATATTAAATCCTTTTCCTCGTAGCTTAATTCTTCAATAAGGAACTCTTTCAAGATATCACTAATTTCATCGAATCTTTGCTGAGACCAACTAGCGACGTCCATCTTATTTATCACTAAAATACACTTGTCAATACCCAAGTTTTTAGCAATTGTCAAGTGTTCTCTAGTTTGACCCGTTGTACTGAAACCACTTTCAAAAGATGATGCATCTATAATTACAATTGCTATATCTGCTTGAGTGACACCATTGATCATTTGAGGAACGTAATCTTTGTGACCAGGAGAGTCAATTATTGTAAATGCAGAAGTTTTTGTCTCAAATTGAGTTTGACATATGTCAACAGTAACACCTCTACTTCTTTCTTCTGTTGTTTGATCCATAATCCAGGCCAATGAAAATGAGGCTTTACCAATAGTTTCACTTTCTTTGGTAAGTTTATGCAAGGTTTTAGAGTCAACTATATTTAAATCATATAATAATCTTCCAACCATGGTAGACTTACCAGAATCCACATGACCTATCACAACAAATGATAAATTTGGCTTTTCATTTTTAGTTTCTAGTTCTTGATCAATGTTTATTTTTTGCTTAGGTTTGGTGGTAGGTGAAATCTTTTTAGGTTTCACTAAATTCTTACCATCGGCTTCCAAAGTCACTTGAGAAATGTCATTAGTCAAATTTTTGACCTGTTTCTGGTGATCGTCTGGGCTAGGTTTAGTAAAGTTTGTTTTGGTTTTTTTCGCTATATCTGAATAGTTAGTAATGTTGTTAAATATTTCATTGTATGAAAGGCTCATCCTTCTCTTTCTATTAATTTCGTTCGAATTTGGAATTGCTGTGTTTGTAGTAAAATTCGAAAAGAATGTATCTGTTAGCATATTTGCTGATTCCTGTGTAAATATTGATAAGGGACGATATTCAAGAGCTAGGTCAAACTCGAATGGAGCTTCAATCATTGGTTTGATCTGTTTGACCTCATCCGATGTCTTTTGAGGCAACTCAGTTGCTTTTGGAGTTGTTTTTGGTTTTAAAGCTCTTAAATTAACCGTCGGCCTTGATTCAGGAACACTATCACTTTTACCTCCTGTCTGCGTTTGTCTATTTTTCAGTTTCTCTAGAATTGATGTACCTTTGGTTGTTGATTCCTTGTTTTGGCCTACTAGTCCAGACAATCCTCTCAAACCTGTAGGTTTTAAATCGCCATTTTTTAGTAGACCTGGTAATCCACCAATCCTGCTTGTGACTCCTCCATTCGATTTGTCATCAGCAGCAGGTTGAAGTGAGCTTTTTCGCAACGAGGCAAGTTTTGATAGTGGTCTGTTAGACGCGGTAGTACTGGAAGTGGTGCTAGCAGCTTTTCGAAGCTGAGCTAGTTTGCTAAGTTTTGATATATCAGGAGTAGTTAGTGTAGCTTCAAAAGAAATTAAACAAAAAGGAAGAATTAGGATCCCATGATCTTGATGAGTTGAGCTGTAAGATTGGAATCAAAAAAATTAAAATGACAGAATGAAAAATAACACATTTGCCAAGTTTTTAACTTTTTTGTTTCCCTAAATCTTAACAGGAAAATAAAAAGGGGAGGAAAAAATTTATACGTACGTTTATAATCTCTTTTGATTTCTTCAATTGTATCATCAACGTTAAAATAGTTCATCCATAAAAGTTCTTTCAATTTGAATTCATCGATTGTATAATTTTTCGTCTTCTCTTTCAATTGTGGAAGAAGATCATATAACAAATTGTAATCATCATCGTTTAAATCATCTTCATTGAATTCATCTTCAATACCTTGACCATCTTGGTAATCTGTAACATCATCGTCGTAGTCAGCCATATTTGATTAGTTGCTGTTGAAAGGCTGTACTTATATATCTGTACTATTATAGTTTAATCTAACGCTGTTAATTGTCAATACCTTGAGCCTTATGTTACCAGTAAAGAAAGAAAATACAAAAGTTACGGGATTTAGATAGATGGCCTCTGTCTTTTTTTTTTTCAAACGCAAAATTCGTCATATTACAAAATCCAATTTTGCGGTGTGCGCATGTCCAAATTTATGGGTTTTTTTTTATTATGTAATTACTTAGATAATGGTTTTTGACAGATATGTAACGTTTATTAAGCAGAAGTATAAGGATATATAGATATGCTCTACTATAAAGAGCTCTTTGGTAAATAAATAGTAATTAAATGTATGTATTAAATTAATGAGGGGGGAGGGAAGAAAAAATTATTAGCGAGTTAAGATTAAAAATAAACACAGAAAAAAGAGAAATATATAAGGTATATAATGTATAAATTAAAACATTATCTTCAAATAATGTTATAGCGTAATAGGGGAAGTATAAATGAGGCGTGAGTTACCTCTTTATATATGATACAAAAGTTGCGTGGAATGGTATGGTATGTGATATACTATCGATGAATCAAATCACTTAGTCTAGCTTTGATACAGTATGGGCACATCATATGACTACATCTTGAACAGTCAAATCTATTAATCACCTGTCTCAATAAATTTTCCACAATCTCGTCCCATATATCTTGATCGATGTTACTCAGCTCGTCAGTTTCTGTGGTGTATGAAAGATCAGAGTCATATTCTTCTATTATCAAGTCATTATCGGTATCGGGGTTATTGGATGATTGATCAGATAACGAATTTGGCAAGTTTAAGTCTGATTCGGGGAAACTTGGTATTGATGGACTTTTAAATCTTTTATTGCCGTTCGATTTTTTTGATTTAGAAAGTTCTAATACTTTCTTCTTTTGTACAATGAAGTGATCTAAATTTCCATAACTTTTACCGCATTGGCAACAATACCACTGTATGATTTTCATCATAGTTAAATTTCTTAAGCATTTGGTAGAAATCACCGATAATGAATTAATATGTGCATGATCTGGAGATGATGAGTATGCATTTATTGTACTTTTATCACCATTTCTATCTAAATCAGACGAATGAATCTCTTTGATCAATTTTGTTATTTCATCTTTTGAGAAGTTAAACTCATTAGACACTATGCCATGAACTGGGGACATTGCAGAGTTTTTTTCAAAATGGCGTAAAATGACACTCTTTTCATTATTTGAATCTGATGTTTTAGTAAGTAATGGGTCCAACTGAGAAGGAGACTCGCAAGTTTGATAATTATTGATTGAGTTATTCAAAATTTCTTCTGAATTACTACGATATGAAGATAGTGTATTCCCAAGAGATAGCCGACTTCTTCTTCTTCTTCTCTTAGAAACGTCAAGTTCGGTGGTAGATGAGACAAGACCATTATACCTTGCAGATAGATCTGTAATACTGTCATGATTATATTGAGGTCTAACTTGCTCTCCAGGAGAAGGTAAAGGAGAATTAGTTGAACTAGATGAAGAATCAGAGGGAGATAATAAGCTTGTAACAGTTTCAAAACTACAAGGTGATGTATCCATTAATTCATTATTGGTGAAAGAACCACTTGTTAAATTGCGTAAATTCAGTTTGAAATCTGGCAACTTTAGACGTTTATTATTAGGGGTTAATGTGAACCTTTTAGGTGAAATGCTATTAGAACCTTCTTGGTGATTGTGAATCATTTTAGAAAGTGAATCTCTATTGTTTTTATTGTTATCATCCAAAGTTGGATAACTCATTATATGTGATTCATCTTCATATGACATACTGATGAGTAGTAATTTATAAAGTTATTGGGTGCCTATCTGTATGTGTGTAAATTAAGGGAGTGTGTCACACCTATGACTTGAATAGTAAAGGAATGAACTATGAAGGCTAGTCAACCAACAACAGATAGTTGCTAAAAGGTATAATATATCTCCTGTTAAACAATTTGAAATATCAAGATCAAAGTCAAAGAGAGACAGAAGAAAAGAATCAAAGACTAAGACTTACGTATACATATATTATAGTACAGAAAGAAAGATAAATATAAATATATATATATATAATTGTAGAAAACTGTTGATCTTCTTTTAAACAATTTGTATAGCAATCAATGTATACATTGTGTGTATGGCTAACGCAAAGAAAACAAAATCTAGATTGTATTAAGGCCCAATTAGGCAAAAAAAGCTCAATATGCGGCACATTAATTGCAATTTGCAGATGATATTTCTTTTTTGTCTTCCCTTTATTAATTTCCCGTATTAAACTAGACAAAGAGATGTATAAGATGATTAAGTTGATGCACCTGATGAACATACGATGATATATATTATATAATATATATAGATTGTATGCATATATATATATATATATATATATGTATGTATATGTAGTTAAACGTGCTTTGCAGGTTAATAAGTTTGCTATATTTGAAAAGGGGGGGTGAATGAATAAAAAGAAAAAAAACTAAACCTGATTTATTGTATAGAGATGATGCACTTTAATGTATAAAAAAGAAAGAAACATAAAAAGACAGTAGCAGTATACTAATTTAGTTCCAGGACTTAATGTATCAATTAAAAATGTATTTCCACTATCTACTAATATACTATCTCAGCTAATATTGTTATATAAACTTAATCTATATAACTGGAGCGAATTATATATATAAATATATATAATGATGAAAAGGCTAGACCCCTAAGCTAGCCAATGGGGAAAGAACCGGATATTATCATAACCTTTGCAAAACACATATAAACAGTACCCGCAGAGGGATGGAATACACACATACACACACACACACACACACAAACACACACGCGCAAAATCTCATAGGCAGGGACTTTACCTTCCATGCCCCATGAACCATGCCCATTCCCTACAAAGTATCATATTAACTGCATGCGCTGTACGGTGTAAATTAAAAATTGCTATATTATAGGGGGGAGGAGGGAAGTATCCGATGCATTAGCTAAATTAACTATGGTCTAGACTCCATATCAAGCAATATATACATATATAATATATATGTACGTGGTCTGGTACGCACTAGGCCAGCTGATTATTACTTACAAGGAAATTACCCAAAAACTGATGCAGGGAAGGGAAGGGAAGGGAAGGGGGTGCCCTGTAAATCAGATTAAAATTTTCACTATATTCTACTTATATAGTCCTATAATAATTAGTGACTCTGCAATATTTGTAAATTGTTATAGTATTATAATTTTAATTTATAATTTTATACGTTAATTATATAAACTAAGAGTCTGGACTTTTAAAAGCTTTTTTGATTAATGATCCCGGATCCGTTCCCCTCTTCTCTCATTCAATTAAGTATTTAGATCCGACACTTTATATAGTTTTAGGTATGCTGAGTATATCAGTTTATAAAAGCTTCTTCCTATATATACAGACAGTGGTAATTAATTGTATATAATATATATATTATATATATATGTTCATAGTTTAATTTCAATTGCTTCTAAGCCGCCAACCTATCACCCCACTTGTCAATTCTTTTCAAATAATAGGTGGACTCAATGAATATATAATATATATTATATATCTTTAGTAGTTCAGTTCTTTGTCTTCCTCTGATGAGATCTAATTAGTTTCCTAACTATCTGCTATCTTAATATTAATGCTTAATCTTTAGTGGGGAAAAAACACTCACTCATGTACTCACTTATACTCACTCATAAATAAATTATCTATCCCCCTTGACCTTTGTTATAGCGCCGCATATAAACTATATTATATAGAAATTGTATTATATATATGTACGTGGACAGCTCAAAAAAGTCTCAATAGTATTGACTCTTGAGTATTTTTCTTTTTACAGTGTAAATAATAAATAACTTGGCAAGAAAGCATATAAATTACGAGAGTATAAGCTTTTAGCTTGTTGTTGTGGTATATTCATCCATTCTCGATCTAACAAACCGTTTAATGCTAGACAGTTGAACATATATTATATATCCCAAGTATAACATATATGTAATTAAAAATTAACCCTAAAAGATCTGCTAGAACTAATATACCTTGGTTTCCCTTGTATATGTCAATCACTTGTACATGTATTATATGCCGTGGCCGTAGATTAAGATCGGCAAGCCATTTAGGCGAATTTTTTTAATATAAAATATATTGACTATCTGAGAGATATCACTGTCAGATCTAATATATAATTAAGTAAAAAAAAAAAATTCCTGATGATGTAATAATATATAAAATGGCTTATTGACGAAAAGTGTCAAAGCTGTCAAACATGAATTGTGCCAATCTGCCATACTCCAGTGCCACTATGGGAATTTATTAAAGAAAAGCCAAATTATCAATGGAATATTATATAATATATATTATATATTATAATATTTATGGCTCATAAGTCATGGCTCATGGGCAAAAGTCATTATATAATCTATATCCATATCATTATTTAGTCTATATTATTTATATAATGCATTTGATTATATATGACATTACCACAGTTGTAAAGTACGGTATATGATATATCGGATATATGATATCCTATACAGTGTACAGTATATGATAGTACCTAGTTTTAAATTACAATTTAAAACAAGCTACAAAATGTTTATTAGGTTAATTAAATTATCTCCTTATTTAAATTTTAATTAATTCGGTAATTTAAGTAATTCGTAATTTGTATTTTAGGAATAAAAGTATCATATATGAATGATATAACCTTTACAGTTGTAAGATTCAATGCATTCTTCAAACATTAAAGTTTATAACTTTATAGTACTTTGAATTATTTGTACAATTATAGTAATCAGTACTGATAAGTAAAGTAAATAATTTATTAATAGTACAGTTGACATATCTAGCCAGTGGCTCGGGGTAACGAAAAAAAAAAGAAGAAAATCGTCAGGAGATTTCCGTAAAAAAAAAATTAAAATTCCCGGGCAGTACCCGGCTAACAACTTTTTTAATCTAAATTTTATATATATCTACATTCCTCTAGGTATACATTCCCATATAAATACAAAATTACCCTATTTAGTAATTGAAAACTACCATAGTAAAAAAAAAAAGTTTAAACTAAAAAACACAGGCGAACTAGCGCTTGTATGTAAAAATATATTGCTATAGAGTAAACAGATGGGGGGTAAAATAAAAATAATAATAAAATCAAGTAAATAAACAAAAATATAATAGTAATAATAGTAATAATAAGGATAAGAAAACTAATAAAAAAATAAATAAAGCACAAAAAAAAAATGCTTCAATGCTCAAATCAATGTATACCACAGTGATGATTAGAAAAGAAAGACGAAATAAAAGAATAACTTTTATGAAAAAAAAAAGATGAATTGAATAAAAAAAAAAGGTAAAAACACAAGAACAAACAGTAGTAAAGTTTTAAATTGAAAGTTAACTAGAAAAACACAGAGATATATATTCTTTTTTTTTTGTTGTTTTTTTTTTAAAGGTTAATGAATGGATTAGTTAGCTATTGTTCTAAATCTAGTTCTTTTTTAGCATCATTTGCTCTTTTTCTGACTAATCTTCTTTCTCTTCTTAATCTTCCTTGCATTAAATAATAACTAGCTCTTCTAACAACAGTTTCTAATATTTCTTTTGAGTAAGGGTAGTGATATCTTTCTTGAACTAAGAACCATAATTTCTCAATTAAAATTTCTCTTTCATCAGATGGAGTATCTCTAATCCAAGTTTTTTCACCTAGTGGGAAACCTAAATTACCTTTTAGTAAATTTAAAATTTGTTTCTCACGTTTGGCAGTTTCTTCAACATTTCTAGGTAAGTCCAATACAAATGATAACTGTAATAGAGATAAACGAGAATCGCTTATCTTTTTAGATCTTTTATCAGATAAATCTTTTTTGCCTATTGAAGATGAAGATGTAGATGAAGGAGAGAATGAATAGTCATCTTCAACAGTTTGAGGAGTTGTTGCATCTTGAATATAAGACGAAGGTGAAGAAGAAGATGAAATTTTTGAGTTGTCAATTGGTATCAATTCATCAAAATTTGAACCAGTCAATGTTGATGAATTGTTTAATTTGGGAGTTGTTGTAGGAAGTGGAGATATATTTGAGTTATTAGAAACGTATAATAATTCAGTATTGAAATTTTGAGATTTTAAAATTGGAGATTTTTTAAAACCAATTATAGGTTTAGTTAAATCAATTGTATTGATCGTTTTAAGATGATCATAGTCGTTATACATATGATTGAAGAAAATATTGTTTGAATTAGTAGTATTAGGTAGTTGAGGACCAGCCTGCTGTTGTTGTTGTTGTTGCTGTGATGATGAATGTTGTTGTGGTATACTTATATTGTTATCTTCAATATAAATTTGTTGACCATTATTATACTTCATACTATCCATTGAAGCAATTAAAGAATTAAATCTATCCATTGTAAAATCGGTAGCTAACATTGGAGTATAACTATTTGAAGATGAAACCGATGAAGGTGCAGATGAATATATAGATGATGAATTTGAAGTTATTGAAGATGAATTTGAAGTTATTGAAGATGATGAAGAAATTGGTGAATTTAATAAATCTGTAGATGAAGTGTATGATGATATTGAAGGTTTCCCTTGGATAGTACTAGTACTAGTACTAGTATTAGTGGTACTACTATCAGGAATTATAAAATCAATAGACTTAAATAATTCCATTGAAGACTCATCAAATAATCCTGTTGCTATCATTGAATCTGTAAAAGACATTTGAATAGGATCGTTTTGTAAAAAAAATTCAAATTGTTGTTTTCTAGACTGAGACATAATTAAGCTATAGCTAGCAAAAGAGGGCTCAAAATCAGTAAAGATTTGAACGATTTGAAAATAAAGCAAGAGTTTGTCAAAAAAAAATAAAAGTTGTTTCTAATATCCTACTGTATAGAACAATGTCTATAACAAATAAGAGAGAGAGAGAGAGAAAAAAAAAGAAACAAAAAAAAGGTAAAAAAAAGTTAAACAAACAAACAAAAGATTGTAAGGTTAAACAAAACAAAAATAGAACCCAAAAAAAGTAGGAAAATTGGACGATAAGCACAAAAATTTAAAAAAGAAGAAAATAATAATAAAAAAAAAGCCTTTCCTCGTCTTTTTTTTTTTTATATGTCAAAAAATTTAAAATTTAAAATATAAAAAATGCCTGAGGGAATGGAATTTTTTTGTTTGAGTGCGTAGGGGAAATGGGGGAATGGGGGGTAGGGGCAAGCCGAAAGTATTCAAAAAAAAAAAAAAGAAAATTTTTAGTGGGAAATTTTCTTAAAAAGTAAAAAACAAAATAAAAAATTGTTCAATTGAAAGGAATTAACCGAGTAGAGAAGGAGAGTAAACAATAGTAAAGATGAGATATTCTATTGTAATTGTTAATTGTTATTGAGAATGCCCTAAATTGGATAAATTTTATGTATTTATGGGCTTATATTGAAATATTTGTATATTGTAAGGTATAGTATACAGTATGATAGTGTAGTATAGTATACAGTATGATAGTATAGTGTAGTATAGTGTTGTGTAGTATAGTGTAGTATAATATAGTATAATATAGTATAGTATAATATAGTATATAGTATAATAAATATGTAATATGTAATATGTATTATGTAAGTACTATATGATAGTAGTGCTTGAACTAACAATTACTATATAATTTACATTTACTCTAATTACAGATAAGTAGGGAATTATGATTGTATTTATACAATTGATACAATTGATTATAATTTATTTAAAAAAAATACGTGACTATCAATTAGTATGACCATCTACTTTAAATTGTGGTATTAAATTTAAAAAAACATATATTTGTTTATAGAAATAAACAAATAAAATAAAGAAAAAATTTTTCTTCTTTATTTCATTCTTCTTTTTGTTCTCCACATAAAATTAGTGACCCTCTATGGTACATCGTACATAATTATCCCTAACACACAAAATGAATTTAGAAAAAAACACAATTTCTTGTGCGCACGCACGCACGCACGTATACGGGGGAGAGAGGGGGGCGGTTGAAACAACGAGGAAAATCTTTTCACAGCGGCTGGGCAAAAAATGTATGTTAATTTTATTTTTTAAAAAATTTTACCCTACAAATTATCGCCTGTAAACGCTAATCGTTTCGTGCGGTGTGCAATTATAATTAAATTTAATAAAAGTTTCTCTTATCTTTCATCGGGCCTGTTTTAATTCGCGTACTGTTTGTATGAGTTTTTTTCTTTTTTTCAAAAGTTTATTTTGTTCGATTAAACAATAAATTCTATTGTTTGATTATTTTATTCTATTTTTCTTTATCGCAAATCTTGGTCACTTTTTGAAAAATTTTCAATTTATAAGTAAATAAATAAAAATAAAATTTCATTTTAATACTTGTAGTATTCGATTAATAGTCAATTGAGTATCAATTGACTATCAAATATACTCAAGTATAGTAGAGTATATACTCAAGTATAGTAGAGTATAGTAGAGTATAGTATAGTAGAGTATAGTATACTATACTTAAGCTACACTTGATTATACAATATAGATTCTGGATAATCTCAGTGAAAAATTTTCAGTGAGAGTGAGAATTTTAGTAAAAAATTTTCATATGCATAGAAGATACACATTTTGCGACACTTGCATATTTGGGCTATACTGTGATCTATGAGTAAATATTTATTTGTTAATTATAAATATTTATATCTATATATTCAATTTGTATTAGAGTATACTGAATGTGTATTTAAGTCTCATTCACAATACAATTATGTGTGTTTATGGTTTAGTAGTGATTTATTAGCGAATTTTTCTTTTAAAAAAAAAGGTGATTACTAGTTTAGACTTGTACTGTACGAGCCCATATAATTAGTTTGTATTTACTTGCTTGTAGTATGTAAATTATATACCATCGCTTGTTGTATAGAACATGGATCAATGCATTGGAATTATAGATTCCTTTTGGAGTTGACCGAAGTTAATTTAATACAACATTCTAGAATACTTGTAAATAATTAAAATAACGATCTTTATGTTTTAGAAGTTTGGTTTATTCAATGCAGTCGGTTATAGGAAAATCACACTGTTTTTTGTTTTTTTTGTTTTTTTTTTTTTTTTTTTTTTTTTTTTTTTTTTTTTTTTTTTTTTTTTTTTTTTTAGTATGAGATTTTATCTCCC